>JASAMW010003741.1:0-13898 GCA_030247985.1 Epsilonema sp. ZAB3_2
TGAAAAATCGAGTTGAGAAAAAAAATAATTGTGAGAGTGTGTGGAAGGCGCCGATAAAACTAAAAAAAGAAAATCAATTTTTTTCGAATCGAATTTTGAAAAAATTAGACAAAAAAGGATACCTAGGAATTGTAGTACTATAATGACAACGCAACGAGAAATTGATGGTATATGGTACTCAATAAAGCTTGAAAAAAGTGGTTTATATTGAACGTAGGTGGCGTATGTATGTAGGCTATGTATGTAGAACTATGTAAAAGAGCGTGTGCAAGCCCAGTGAGGACGTACAAGAGTGGGAGTTTGAGAAATTGAGCTGTGCAGTCATATGGGGTCGTGCGCTAAGAGAGAGGGGCGTAATCCCGTGCGCTGCGTGTTCGACTCACTCACTGGCTGCCCAAATTTTCAAACTGCGTCTCTTGTGCTCACATCTCTTAACAGTATATGTACTGTATGTACCTAGAGCTTACAGTTTCAATTCCTGAGCCATGAAGCATGTAGACCAGATCTTCCGTTGCCACATTCCCACTGGCTCCCGCCGCATACGGACATCCACCCAGACCCGAAACACTGCTGTCCACTACACGCGCTCCCATCTCGGGACGGCCACCCATCACTACTTCACCACTCATCACTAACTTCACCACACGACCACAACTCTCCTCGGATCAGTCTACATCACCAGGCGTAGCAAAATTGAACTGAAAAACTGCAAAATTAAGGGACTTCCGAAGGAAATCAATCAAGGGACGCCTGCTGAAATTTAGGTACTAGTTGTTTGTACATGGTAATTTTATGTTGGTTACAGGGTGTCCCAGAAAATGGGAGGAAAATTTCTGCTAATTTTCATCAAGAGACGTCCAATATTTTGGAGTTTTACAGTAGAGAGAGTTAACTGTACACTGCCAGCCAGTGTACTGCCAAGAATAAATAATCCCGTTCAGAGAAGAATCTACTCATGGTGCCAAGAGCCAGACATCTACTAACAAATAGGGCTGATGTCTGTGTGTGTGTCTGTCTGTGTGTGTGCAATGCTAGAGACTCGCTCAGTTTTGCAGCTACAGCGTTCGCCAATGGCTAGAGTGGAATGTCTATATGCCCAAGGGTGGCAAGAAGGTCTTCGATTTTTGATCTGATCAGCCGATCACCAATAATCGATCGATAATCGATATTTTAGTACTAAAAGCGCGCAGGATTATCACTCATAACTCACTCAATTTTGCAGCTACAGCATCCATTCAGGACTCTTTCGAGAGCTTATGGCCCGAAACGCCAGAAAAGCCTGCGATTTCTGATCTGATCAGCCGATCACGAATAATAGATAGATAATCGATATTTTATTACTAAAAGCGCGCAAATTTGCTCACATTCACTCAATTTTGCAGCTACAGCATCCATCTAGGGCTCTTCAAAGAGCTTATGCCCTCGAGGACTCCAGGAAGGCCTTCGATGTTTGATCTGATCAGCCGATCACCAATAATCGATCGATAATGGATATTTTAGTACTAAATGCCACAGAAACCAAACGACGCAGGTTTTCAAGCCATCGTTAGCAAATGGTCACGCCCGAAAATGCACACGGGAATAAAACGCGAGATGCGCTAAAGGGTTGCCAGATCTGCAAAAGGGTTGCCAGATTGCTAAATGTGCGAAAGGGCTGCCAGACCTGCAAAAGGGTTGCTACATGCACCATTTTCGACTGATGCTGTGCAAGGTTGTCAGATCAATAAGGAAAAGGGGTTGCCGGATCTGCCATAATCAGGTTGCCAACTTTGCCGATCGGGTTGCCAGATATGCAACTTTTAGCCAACTACCCAAAATGGTTGCCAGATCCATAATAAGTTGACGAATCATGATCTACAACCAACAGGGTTGCCAGATCTGCAAAAGGGTTGCCAGATTTGCCAACGGGTTGCCAGATGCATAGAGATAGTCTCCTTTACTGCTGCGAAGCTGCAAAGGGCCACTGGTAGACCAAAGTTCGTTTTCCCTGTATATCCCAGGATGTTTTCGTTTTGCTGGACCACAGATTACGTTCATCAAGAGACGTCCAATATTTTGGAGTTTTCATAAGTGAGTTAACTGTCCACTCCAGCCAGTGTACTGCCAAGAATAAATAATCCCGTTACAAGAAGAATCTGCTCATGGTGCCAAGAGCCAGACATAGACCAAAGTCAGTTTTCCCTGTATATCCCCGGATGTTTTCGTTTTGCTGGACCACAGTACATAGATCTCTGCTTAATGCTGGACTTACATGTACAAAGTATGGCGCGTGCGTAGACAGTTGCTAAATGGGTGGACTCTCTCCTTTCGCAACTCTACCTACGCGTGCGCCGTACTTTCTGCAGTGCGCTGGACCGCTGTGTAGGCCCAGCATTACGTAGAGGTCTACAAATGTACACTGTGGTCCAGCAAAACGAACACGGCTCCTGGCTAGCCTGTATCGACGATATGCGGTAACGCGATCTGGGTTGGTCAATGGCGACCCCGCGGTATTTAGTGAGTGTTCGGATCGGTGTCTGCGGGGTCGTCGACCTTGTTCAATCATCTGGAAGCGTCAAAGGAGCGAGAGTGAAGAGAAGAATTGACAACAAACGACGTCGACGACCTCACAGGCACCGAACGCAAACTTTCACTAATGTCGCGGGTCGCCATCGACCGAACCGAATCGCTTACCTGCATATGGTCAATGAATTCGTTCACACGTTGTTCTGTGGCAACCGACCTGTAGGGAAAGGTAGACGTTTGCCAGCGCTTGTCCATAGGTGTCACTAACAGTGCCAACGGCCGATTTCTCCATCTCCGACCCCTTCAGAACTGTCTCCGACATAACCACACACTACCAGGCGTCCCAACTCCAATTGTATCACCTGCAACCCACCGTGCACCTCGCCATTACAAGTACTTAGTAAGTGACTGCATGGGTAGCTGGTGGTGGTATCAGGAATTTCATAAATGAGGGAGAGGTCCGACTATTACGATATGCGGTAACGCGATTGGGTTGTCAATCGCACACCCGCGGTATTTAGTGAAAGTTTGGATCGGTGTCTGCGGAGTCGTCGACGTCATTTGTTGTCAATTCTTCTTTTCACTAGCTACTTTTCCGCTCCCAGATGATTGAAGAAGGTTGACAACCCCGCAGGCACCGATCCAAACTTTCACTAAATACCGCGGGGTCGCTATCGACCAACCCAATCGCGTTACCGTATATCGTCTATACAGGCTGAATGCTGAGGCGGATCGGATGGAAGGCCATTCAGCCTGCATATTCCAATTCCATCTCTCCCTCATCTATCAATTCCTGCTTACTACCCACAATCCCAGCTATGCACTGGTCATTACTGGCTACGAGATTTGATTTTGAGTTACACTCCTTTCCTTACCCAAGCTGACTTCATAGCATCCCATCTCCATAAGCTCTAATGCAACCTGAAATGAGAATGAACAATACAGCAAAAAACCTTAGCTAAGTAGCTCACAAATCAAACTTATGACTGCACCACGGATATGTGGACAAAAAAGTGGGAAGACAGACAGACGGGGTGGGTGAGGCCCTTTTTGTGGGGTAAAGGCACATTCACATATCGGAGACATGCGTATCCATGGCCATATCAGACACCGTATCCATGGCTCGGCATATGGACGATATGCGGTAACGCGATTGGGTTGGTCGATAGCGACCCCACGGCATTTAGTGAAAGTTTGGATCGGTGTCTGCGGGGTCGGCGACCTTGTTCAATCATTTGGGAGCGGAAAAGGAGTGAGTGAAAAGAAGAGTTGACAACAAATGACGTGAACGACCCCGCAGACACCGATCCAAACTTTCACTAAATACCGCGGGGTCGCTATCGACCAGCCCAATCGCGTTACCGCATATGGTAAATACACAGGCATGGACAGCAAAGCAATGGATATGCCGGGCGTAAGGTACGCGAAGCGCATTCCTCTCCAATTGTCAATAGTGGGCTATACACGTGGTGAGTAAACTCACGGTGAATTCACGGTGAGTTTGAACTTCGCGTTTCATTTGTCGTGTAGAGCATTCTCACTTGCTTCCACGCGCAAAATTTTTCTCGCGTGTTCACACGTGGTGAGTTTCAAACTCCCGGTGAATTGAGCGGCCTCCCTATGCTTCGTCACAAACTTATGTGGAATTCCCGTGAGTTTACTCACCACGTGTGTAGCGCGCCGATGACAACGAACCTGTTCCACTGCAGCTGGTCTGATGGGGCCTTCGTAGGGGCATCCGACCACACAGGAGCTGTATCCCCTGACCGTGAGTCCGTTGGCTATTGCGGCAGATACGACCGGTCGAAATCTCGCCAAACTGTACGCTATGGAACAGTTGATGTTCTTCTGACTGATGGATTCAGACGCCGCACCTAATACAGCAATCTCAGTCACGCCACATTCCAGCTGTACGCAAAAGAACACATGGATCGAACGTAGGTACACAACAGTCACAAAAAATGGAGAGAATGTTGGTGCGTTCACCAGACGTCCGTAAGGTCCGTCCGTCAACCCATAACACATAGCTGCTTCTGAATCGTTCTACGAAAGAAACCCTGAAACAGCCGAAGAAAGCAAATTAGCATTGTCGTTGATACAATATGATAAAAAAGTAAATTAAGTTAATTGATGGAACAGCCTCTTATGGGTTGACGAACGGACGGACGTCTGGTGAACGCGCCATAGCCCATAACTGTCACAATTTATGGAGAGAGTGAAGGGATAGAATATTCTTGTCGTGCGGAGCAGTTCTTGCATAAACAAACGCACGTCCATGCTATGCATTCCAGACCACAAGAGTGCTTCCACGACTTAGAAAATGTCCGCACTCTCTCCGGTGCACTGACTACTGTATACACTACTTTCGCCGTTATGGGACGTGCAAGCCCCACTTGTATTCGTGCATTTTTTCTGAAGAAAGACATACCGGAAATTTTCATAACAGCAAAAGTAGTGAATTGAGGAGCAAAGAATCTCGTCCAACGTACGCCCGAAAAATCCCATACTTATTGCAGTGCAGTTGCTCTTTAGGTGCTTACGTACAGAACATACTTAGGGCGTACGCGTACGTCGAACAAAGGTTGGGTGCACATCGCTAATATGTGAACATGGCATTTCGTTAACACATACCCGGAGGAGGCGTCATTGTTTGCAACAAGAAACAAATTTGTTGTCCGTTTTTATATATATGGGTTGTTGTCGGAATGTACCATTGTTGTCCGAACCGATAACAACCATACAAAAACGGACAACAAAACGGACAACTAATGAACGAGTTGTTGAGAACAATGACGGCTCCTCGGAGTATGTGTCAACTTACAGCTGCTTCCAATCCCTTGATATTAGGAACCAAAGCGGGATATTTCACCGTTGGCTTTCGTCTCACTCTCTTCATCACTTCCGCATGATCTGACATCTGTAGGTACATAAGCAAAAGACAGTGAAAATGTGCAGGGCCGAGGGTATCTCAAACTCGCGAAAACATTACCCTATATACCAGACTTATGGCCAAAATGTGCCAAACAAATGACTCATTCACAGTGGATGGAATATCCGTTCAGCGTACGCCATGATGACTGTCCATGCCACTGCATCTGTCGAACCACGGACACGCCGAGCGAACGCCAAGCGCATGTCACCGATGTGAATGGGTCATCATGAAACGCGAGCTTGGAATACCCGCAACGCTGGAGATAATGGAGAATTGCAAATATGAAAATTGCCCAAGTTACCCCACGTACCTGTGGCACCCATTTGTGTGAAACGAAGCTGGTTGCTTCTACGACAGGCAAGCCACAGTTGGCCAACCTCTCAATCAGAGCAACTTTCTGGTCTGTCGGTAGAAGTTCCTGATATCAGGAGTAATATAAAAGGGGGAGTCATAAAGAGCCACTTCCATACAAACGGCTGATTTTCACACGCAAAGTTCGAAGCATTCCAGCGGTCGTAGAGAAATAAAACTGGCACCACTGAATGCGCCGATTCTTCTTCTTTCCAATGGTGCCAGCTTCGTCGAGGTCCGAGGACTCCTTCCATTTTATTTTTAGCGGGAAGTAGAGGATACTTTTGAACCTCAAATTTTTCTCGGGGAATGCTCTGGACGGGTATCGCCAAATTTGGCGATCATCGCCAAGTTTGGCGATCACGCTGCTTTGCAAACCAGCCAGCGTGTATGGCCAAATTTGGCGATGATCGCCAAGTTTGGCGATCCTAGCAGTGTGCTCGCCAAATTTGGCGATACACCCTGCTTTCGGCAAGCCAGCCAGCCGTGATCGCCAAATTTGGCGATCCTCGCCAAGTTTGGCGAGCACGCTGCGAGGATCGCCAAACTTGGCGATCATCGCCAAATTTCGCGATACACGCTGGCTGGTTTGCAAAGCAGCGTGATCGCCAAACTTGGCGATGATCGCCAAATTTGGCGATACCCGTCCAGAGCATTCCCCGAGAAAAAATTGAGGTTCAAAAGTACCCTCTACTTCCCGCTAAAAATAAAATGGAAGGAGTCCTCGGACCTCAACGAAACTGACACCATTGGAAAGAAGAAGAATCGGCGCATTCAATGGTATCAGTTTTATTTCTCTATGACCGCTGGAATGCTTCGAACTTTGCGTGTGAAGATCAGCCGTTTGTATGGAAGTGGCTCTTTATGACTCCCCCTTTTATATTACTCCTGCTGATATCACATAAAAACAACAGCCTGTACATACACAGAAAGTGTACTGTACGTACTGGCCTGTACATGTACAGTAAGTGTACATACTGGCCAATAGACTATAGTCTGGCCAGTAGGACTTGGCAGTGGGACTCAAGGCGTGTTGCGTTGTTTGCAACGCCGTCCCGCTGCTTTCTTCTTCAGCTGCGCACAGCGCACGGGAGGAGGAAAATGCCATGTACTCCTGAAATTTACATACTAAACCTGTAAAGGAGTCCGTGGCACAAAAAACAGTCATGAACACCTAGAGAAAGAATATATAGGAGTCCTTGGTGTTATGGGGATCGCAAATCGAAACTCTGTAAACAACGCAACACGCCTTGAGTCCCAACTGCCAACTCCTCCTGGCCAGACTATAAATTATCGCACTCTACCATTGCCCACCTTTTCATTTTGAAGTCCATCCCTTGGCCCGACTTCAACCACTTTCACCTGGCCAGGTAGAGCAGTGAAAGACCAGCCAGAAGAAGTTGAAGCATGACATCTGCTGCAACATCGAATCAATGAAACCTGGATGAAGCAAAACAATAAGTCAGCAGTCAAAGTTTCCCAGTACGCGTATGTAAGTACATACTTTACGACTGTACGTACACATAGCCAGGTGTAGGTACATACATACGTACGTATACATCTACATCGCATGGAATTTTATTTTCGGACAGGACCCGGCCAAAACCAACTCTACTTTGTATCAGAAATAGCACATAAATAGCTTATAACATCAGAGAGAAGCAAACCTTCTCCTTGCCTTAGTCTTTAGCTGAATGATCCTGCGTTGAAATCGTTGGACAGTAGCCATATATAAGAGACCACGTTGAAAAAGAGGTCTTCGTTTGACGTCAGAAGTCCATGGTTCGTAGTAGGCCTTTATCATGCAACTGCAAGAGTATTCTGAATTTGTCTCTATGGTTTTACGGTTTGGTTAGAGATTTTGATTTTTAGCTCAAGCTGATAAGCAGAAGCAAAATACCCGTTGGAATTCCCTGGGTGCTGGGTGCTAGGTGCTGGGTGCTGCGTAGACTGCTTAACCAGCTCCGATATGCTCCGGACCGCGCCGACCGCGGTCCGACCGCGGTCGGACCGGAGGCGGACTGCGGTCCGACTGCGGGCCGACCGCGGTCCGACCGCAGTCCGACCGCGGTCCGACCGCGGTCCGCCTGCGGTCCGACCGCGGTCCGACCGCAGTCCGACCGCGGTCCGACCGCAGTCCGACCGCGGTCCGACCGTGGTCCGCCTCCGGTCCGACCGCGGTCGGACCGGAAGCGCCGGCGAAATCAGGAGAAAATTATTTAGGCAAGGTTTCTGAGTCTTCTTTGAAAATTAACCTATCTTATGTAGAATTTGACGTAGATTTCAAAAATAAAATTGGTTTTCCAAAAAAATTTAACCCCTAGCATATAATTTTGCAAAAGTAGTATATTTTTGAAATATTTTTGAGAATTTTGGGTAAGGGTTAAATTTTTTTGGAAAACCAATTTTTTGCATTTGATTCCCCATGTGTTGTAGTACTTATTTATTAACCGAACAAAAAATGTTGAGGGTGTCCGGCCTTCTATAGTCATACTATCACACGACTCAGAAACCTTGCCTTAATAATTTTCTCCTGATTTCGCCGGCGCTTCTGGTCCGCCCGCGAGCGGACCATGGTCGGCGCGCGGTCGGAACACGGTCGGACCGCGGTCGGACTGCGGTCGGACCACGGTCGGACCGCGGTCGGACTGCGGTCGGACCGCGGGCGGACTGCGGTGGGACCGCGGTCGGCCTGCGGTCGGTCCGCGATCGCGGTCGGACTGCGGTCGGACCGCGGTCGGACCGCGGTCCACCTCCGGTCCGACCGCGGTCGGACCGCGGTCGGCGCGGTCCGAAGCATATCGGAGCTGGTTAACCAGTACTGAATATGCCTGCCAACTCCATTCATTGGTGATCACGCGTGAGCACGAAAAAGAAGCTCCAGTACTGAAGGTGATCACGCGTGAGCATAGGTGATCACGCGTGAGCACTTATGGCTTCATAAATGCTCACGCGTGATCACCTATGCTCACGCGTGATCACCTTCAGTACTGGAGCTTCTTTTTTTCGTGCTCACGCGTGATCACCAATGAATGGAGTTGGCAGGCATATTCAGTACTGGTTAATACGGGCACCTACTGTGACGGACTGGTCACTTCAACTTAGACTCGAACCTTACTGAGCGCTAGGTGACATGGACTACTGAATAGGATAGAGTCTAACCTTACTGAGCTCTAGGTGACATGGACTACTGAATAGGTGCGGCATAGACTACTGAATAAGTGTGGCATAGAAAACTGGCTTAGGCTTAGGCTGAGGCTCAGGCTGAGGCTTAGGTTGAGGCTTAGGCTGAGCCTGAGGCTTAGGCTTAGGTTTGGATGAAGAGGTGTAGGTCTCAGCCTAAGCCTCAGCCTAAGCCTCAGCCTAAGCCTAAGCCTAAGCCAGTGTTCCATGCCGCACTTATTCAGTAGTCTATGCCGCACCTATTCAGTAGTCCATGTCACCTAGCGCTCAGTAAGGTTCGACTCTACGTTGAAGTGACCAGTCCGTCACAGTAGGTGCCCGTTTTAAGCAGTCTACGCAGCACCCAGCACCTAGTACTAGGTGCTGATAGAGTCCGATGCATGGACCGCTTCAACACAAGGACCTCTTGAATTATAGTACGGGTTTTTCGTGTGGTCCAAATATGTTACAGCAGTCCATAATTCTAACGACTTCTTGAATTTGGTTGGACCAATTGAAAATCCCGTACTAAAATTGAAGAGGTCCATGCTTTGAAGCGGTCCATGCATCGGACTCTATCAGCACCTACTTATTCAGTAGTCTATGCCGCACCTATTCAGTAGTCCATGTCACCTAGCGCTCAGTAAGGTTAACTCTGTGTTGAAGTGACCGGTCCGTCACAGTAGGTGCCCGTATTAAGCAGTCTACGCAGCACCCAGCACC
Source organism: Epsilonema sp. ZAB3_2 (assembly GCA_030247985.1). Classification (NCBI taxonomy): domain Eukaryota; kingdom Metazoa; phylum Nematoda; class Chromadorea; order Desmodorida; family Epsilonematidae; genus Epsilonema; species Epsilonema sp. ZAB3_2. The sequence goes on from JASAMW010003741.1 coordinate 9,674, forward strand.
CAGCACCCAGCACCCAGGGAATTCCAACTGGTAAGCAAAATGCAAAAGCAGTGAACGCGATAGCTCTAGGAGTACATGGACTTGGAATTCATGCATTTCCCATCATTTAGATTAGCCGCATGAGGGACAGGCTCCTGAAGCGAACGAAGATTCGTAATGGATTGCGGTAGGTTAAGTACGTAGTAAAAAGGAATACGACGACGCAACGCGCGCGTCGTCGTTTTCGTTCCCTTCGGGACCCTGTCCCTTGTGCGGCTAATCTAAATGATGGGCAATGCATGGATATTCCATAGAGATCTAGAAAGAGACAGGAGCCAAAGCAAGAGAGGTTGCCAGAAAAATACGCGCCATATACTAGGTTCCAGTTCCAGTTCCAGTAGATGGGGTGCAGGGCTTCAGTCATGATCCACCCCGCTCTGCTCAGGCCGAATTGAATTTCTACCCATTGCAGGACCCCTGAGAACCAGTCTTGCTCAGTACCTCCCCAGACTCTTGATGAGTCTGAGGAGATCCTGCCCACTCAGGCCACGGATGTCCTCAGCTGTGAGGCTGTCCACAGCTCCACACCCATGGCCTGGATCCTTTGGTAGCTCAGAGCTACACACTCCCCCAAATGGTGGAGTGCTGTTTCATCCTCCTCCTTGCATAGGGGGCACACTGGATCAGGTGCCACACCTATGGTGAAGAGGTGTCTTCTCACAGAGCAGTGGCCTGTCAACAGTCCCACTACTGTGCGAAGTCTTGCCCTTAGAAGCTGCAGGAGACACCGGGCTCGCTTGAGGTCAATCCCCCCAAGCAGCTCCTTAGCCTGCCTGCATCCAAGGGCCCCCTGCCAGTGGACAGTGTGCTGCTGCCTCAGCCAGACACTAAGTGCCTGTTTGACCACAGACAGTGCAACACCCACCCCTCCCTCCTTCTCTTCCTCCTCCAACTCAGAGCAGGAAGCCTCTTTTGCAAGGGCATCTGCTGCCTCATTGCCCTCCACACCCACATGGGCTGGAACCCATGTGAGCTGAACTTCACTGCCTTCTGCAAGCCTCTGCAGAGCCTGGAAGCATCTGACCACAAGGGTAGAGCTCACCTTAGGCTGTGCTAAGGCCTGCAGGGCAGCCTGGCCATATACTAGGTACGGTACAGTATGTATGCTTATGGAAGGTTATTTTATTGTATGACAGTATGGCTCTGCATAGTAATATGAGTGATCATCATCATGGCATCATAATTCATCATGATCAGTCAGCGACCATTTCATTGACAACTTTCTCAGCCACCATCTGATAAATTGGTAGATATCCATATGCCTTCCACTCCTGCCAGCGAGCATACACCATCTTGATCTCATGGTCATCTTTGCTGGTCAATATCTCCTTCAATACCTGCTCCCAGCTCTTTCTCACTTTGATTTCACCTTGCCAACTGTCAGGACAGCCACAGGCAACATAAACCAGGCAGAAGCTGACCCAAAACTGCAGCAAGGCTGCATCTTGTTCAGCAGGTTCCAATAGATGAAGGATGGTACGAATGGCATGAAAAGACAGTCAGTTCACCCAAGCCCAGAGGATAATCGGAATTGTAAAAAAAATATCAATGAAAATCTGAAAAATAAGATCGAATGGAAATAGCCTACATTTTGAATATGAACAATCGCGGTTTAGAAAACCCTTTTGGATGAACTGACCAACTCTGTAACATCCAGTGACCACATGCAGTAAGCCAATGTTTCCATAGCTTGCTGCATAAAGATTGATTGCCAAGCCAGCAATTTGTTTCAAGCCATCAAACCCACTGGGCTGAACCATTCCAACGCAGGATTGAAACTCTGAACTATTAGCAATGCCAGGTATTACATCAGAAAAGGACTGTAGGAAAATCTGCATTTCTACCTACTATCAGCTGCAAAAGTACTATTTGTGTTCAATGCAAATGCGCGTTTGTACGTATGTGCTGTGTGCGTGTCCGCGAGCGAGAGTGGCGCCGCGTCTCCTTCGCTTCGTTGTACGATTACGTACATATAAAAGGGGGGAGCGGAGGGCGAGAGCTCACTTCTTGTTCTTTCTTTCTTTCGTCTCAGTTCGACACGCTGAACGTCTGCCCTTCGTCCTTGAGAAGACAGCAGAAGACCGTCTATCATCACAGCTGCAGTGAGAGCATTAGTGCCGAGAGGGCGAGGCAAGGCTTGAGCCGTGACCTTACCTTCTTTGCACTGGACTGTTCTCCTCAGTTGTTGCTGCCTTCGTCGAGCTGCCTGCTTGCTCTATTTATTGCTGCCCCTTCTTTCTATGCTAGCGTGTGTATGTACCGCCTACTAACAGCTATTGTATGTACCGTTGTATCTACAAGAAGGAGATAAACTTTTACCTGCGTACGGAAGGCCGACAGTACAGCAGACACTTTGTATGCCCTGCGAAGTACCAGCATCTGTGTTCACTCAAGTAGCCTGTGTTTGAAGAGGAGAAGGAGCTGCTACGCCTAGGAGTTGCCCAAGTCTCGCCCCGAGCTTGGTCGTTAGGATTTCCTGAGCTGCTCGGGATATCTTGTGAGGGTTTGCCGCCGGCAAGGATCGTTGCGACCGCCTAGTCTTCTGACTTGCCACTCGCTTCGTACCCCCAAGGCGCCTACGAAGAGTGGACGGGTCATTGCAACAGGATTCTCAGGCCCTCTGCAGTGCGTCCGTAAGGTTCCGGCAGGCAGCCGTGAGTTACCCTGGACCCGGAACCCTACACTTGGAAGTCCCGGTGAGGAGACAGGCAATTCTTTCGGAGCCCTCTCCAGAAACTCAACACGGTGAAAGTGTGCAACACGATGGCTGACCCAGCAGCTGGCAAAGAAACAAGTTCTTCTGCTACCTGCCCGCCAGGCCACGCAGAGGAAAGTGAATTGACTTCTTTGCTATCAACATCTCACCTACTCATCCATCATCTGTCCCAGCTAACTGCTAACACTTCCCCCAACATTTCTACAGCAGCAGCAGCCGAATTGTCAGCAAACTCTGAGGACGTCAACCCAGTGCTTGCAGGGTTGGGTGAGTCGACCCAGCTCTCAGCTTTGCACCCAGGTGATGGCACTGCCGAACTCACTACGTACTATTCCTTTTCGACCAGTCTGCAGCAATCTTCATCGGCATCTCAGCTGCAGTCTCCACTGCTATCTACGCTACCTCTGCGTATTTCGCCATCATCGGTTGCGTCGTCCGCTACTTCTGCCTACCACTCTGCTACCAGTGATGGAAGATCCAGTGCGTCCAGTGACGGAGCTGCACAGAAAGGAAGCGCATCTACTTCTTCTACTGTCTCTCATCCAGAGCTGTCTCCTGAAGTGATGCACCAGTTGGTACCTGTGCTGACTCAGCTGACTGTGAGGATGCAGCAGTTTCTGCATGCGTTCGAACAGCCAGTTGACAAAGCGCGGTTACCAACACCGCAGTGCGTCCCAGCTGTTCTAGTGACAGCTGGCTCATCATCCGAAGCTGTGGGTGGTGTGGGGAGCAATCCTACACGGCCGCCTACAACTCCGGAACCTGATGAGATTCAGGAGCCAGGTGTGAGACGGCCATCAATATCTGGCCCAGCTTCCTTCTTGGCTACTCCTGGCCACTCGATCAGGCAGCCTCTGACATCGACTCAGGACAGTGAAGCAGTTCAGCAACAATTCGCTGTTTCAATCCAGACCCCGGACTCTGCTTCCCCACCAGCAGCCGCAGCTGCTAAAGCACACGAGCTACTTCCCGAAGAAGAGCTACGAGCCGTCGCTGCAGCAGTGGGCGCCAGTCCCACCCGTGCCAGTGTCTACTATCCATTGACGCCAGCTGAGAAAGCCAGCTTCCAGCAGATCAGCACCTATCTTGGTCGACCGTGGGATGTCCGTTGCTTGTACGTACGTTTCTTGTACGAGCAAACGAGCGTCCCTAGGTCACTCATCTTAGACCAGGGTAATGGTAAGGTCCTCTCCTTCACGTTTGTGGTGGAGAACGTGGCCGACCATCCTAGCCCTCAAGACATCTTGCGTCATCTGGCCACAGTGGAGAACGGTGTCGCCCAGCTGCATCTCGACTATTCCCGCAAGGTGCGAGACATGCTGATTGTCATCTACGTTCTCGCCGGATTGCCAGTGGAGCTGCGACGATGTCTACTGGCCACCAACCTCGCTCCATTCATGGTGGACCGGTCGTCATTGCTCTACTGTCTCCAGGTGTACGGTGGAGCTGGCTTGCAGCACGCCATCCGCC
>JASAMW010003743.1:0-116362 GCA_030247985.1 Epsilonema sp. ZAB3_2
CCTCTTAATCCCCACAAAATCTCTCAAAATCAAAAGCAAACATGAGAAACATCCACTTTTTCTTTTCCTCATAGTACTCTTTGGGGCCACTTTTTTCCTTGTCGTACACAAACGCTCAAAATTTGCTGCCCCGACTACATAATTATGGCGTACATACAGTACGTACCGTGCACAGAAAGATCCTATCTGGTAGCAATATTTTCGAAATATTGTTTACGATTATTTGACATTGGTCAAACATCTAAACACACAGATTCCGCCGCGGATTATGTACAGTATGTAAAGCGTGACATTTATTCTGCAAAAGGTCGTCTGGTGGCCAGAATATTTCGCACGTGTCAATAGATCAGACTGTAATGTGGACAGGACAGCCCACAACTGCAAAGCGAAACATAAACGAAAGCAGCAAAATAGTTCTCCCCGTGACGGTCAAATAGTAAATAAGGCCATTTGACGAACAACCTTATACTGTACCTGCCAAAATTATACAATTACAAGCTTTGCCATCCAACATGTAGCTTGTTTTTGATTGACATGGTGAGCCAATTATTTGGTGAGCCAGAGCAATAAAAAATAAATGCAGCCATCAATCGCTCATCATAGGCAAAAAAAATTTTCACGTCGCAATCATGATACGCCCCAAAAAATTGACATCTGTCTGTCTTGCCTGCAGATTGAAAAGCAGATTAGTTGTCACATGCCAGGCCAGTATGGAACAAGCATTGCACGGCTGATGCTCACTTTTGCGGGATATGACATATTTTTTGTTCATAGGTACGCACGCAAAAGTATATTTCCATATACATATTTCCACGTTCAGATTTTGATTTTTCCAGTGTGTTCCAATCTATAAAGGTAGCCCACCAAACTTCATAAATTCTCTGCCCAAAAAACACCTACAGAAAAAGTGTACAAGTGTTTCTGCCCAGCCCACTTTAGAGGCCAAAGGACCTCAAAAACATGTCAAGAATCCAGCTTGCAAGGATTCACCCTTCACCATAACACCTAAAGGGCAGATGCGGCAAAGATTTTTCCATAGTGAAGGCTGAGATCGATTTTTAAATTTTCCTTCGGTCAGTATACGTAGTTTTTTATGCTGAATGGATTTCACCCCCATGTCTCGACGAGATTTTGCCTCCTTGTAGAGAAACCCCACTTATACGTGTCGCTTCGAACGCCCGTTTGTTCTTGTCAGCGCCTCACTTCCTGCGTCATTTTGAACGTGAGAGCGGACGACGGCGCGCGCGGACGACAACGCGCGCAGATTCTAAATGACGCAGGAAGTGAGGCGCTGACAAGAACAAACGGGCGTTCGAAGCGACACGTATAAGTGGGGTTTCTCTACAAGGAGGCAAAATCTCGTCGAGACATGAGGGTGAAATCAATTTAGCATAAAAAACTATGTACGTATACTGACCGAAGGAAAATTGAAAAATCGATCTCAGCCTTCACTATGGAAAAATCTTTGCCGCATCTGCCCTTTAGACGATCTACCTATATACGCATAGTCGGTAGTAATGTACACTAACAGGGAGGGTGGGGTAAATCCGGCCACAGACTTCATATGTGTAGAAAGAATGGTCTTCACTTCCGTACTACTTACATACAGTACATAACATAGGGTACAGACAGACTGACTCTTATCAACATACATACAGACAGACTGACTGACTATCCGACTATTATGAAGTGAACCCGACCACCTACATACAGCGTACAGTCTGGGAAACGTGCGCCGTCTTAACACGCGTGCGCTCCCGGCAGCACGCGTGTAAGTCGCGACAGCACTAGTGTCAGTCGCGTCCTTCACTCGTGCGCGTCGCGTCTTACTTGAGTGGAGCCGCGACGCGCTGCTTATGTTATGCGACAAAACAAAATGCTAAAGGGAAAAATGGACGGCAGGCAGGAAATGGCAAAGGGCAATGTAGGTAGGAAAGGCAAAAGGGGGAAGAATCCGCCAGACAATGTCCGCACAAAAATGTTCCTTCATTCTTTTTCCTTTTCAGAACATTTAGTGACGTGTCAGTGCTCAGCCAGGAGTTGTTCATTCGGGCCTACCAAGGATTATCAGGGCCTACCCTGCTATAGTCCGTCTACTACTGAGAGAATGCGGAGATTTCTGAAGTCGTGCACAAAATTTTCGCGTAAAATAGCCAGCAGTTATTCATTCGGGCCTAGCAAGGATTATCAAGGCCCTTCAGATTTTAAAGGATAGGAGATTTTCTATAGTCTGTCCACTGAGAGAATGCGGAGTTTTCTGAAGTCATGCATAAACTTTGCGCACAAAATAGCACAAAATTGCATGGAAATATCTGTGCAATTGACGCGAAAAAGTCTTGCATCAGTTTGGAATTCTCTGCAGACTCTAAGTTGACCTAAAACATAGAGAAGAACAAAACGCATTATGTACTATTCAGTTTAGGCCCCCTTGATTTGCTGAACTCTAATGTTCCTTCACATTGCTGCCCAAAACATAGGTCCTATCTATGCAGCCGCGTTTCTTGCAGAAACTTTGGCAAGAAAACCGTGCTTTTTGCTTTGGAATCGTTTTGCTTGAATGCATAAGCCCCTTTGTCTCTTTCTTGCGTTTCCATGCATTTCTCCTTTTTCCTTTTCTTTTCTTTTTCTTTTCAGTCAAAATTGTCAAGGAGTCCTTGAATTTGTGTTCGTAAATGACTTGCGTGCAAGTCGCGACGGCACGCGTGTTGCTCGCTTCATGCACTAGTGCTGTCGCGACATACACTAGTGCAGTCGCGGCAGGCAATTTTCACGCGTGTTAAGACGGCGCACGGTTCCCCGACTGTACTGAGGGTACAGGTAGGTACTGAGTACCTACTAGGTGGTCAGGTTTACCCCATACTTCCCTTCATATCTGTACATAACCGTAGCCTACCTGCATGGGCTGAGAATGTCGTCTGGTGATGCCGCCGGCTACAGCCTGCTGGGCAGCCACGGTTTCCGGACTCACGGCCATCTCTTCCACGGCGTCCGCGCGTCGCAGGAGCACGAGCTTGACGCGCGCGTCCGGAATGGAGCGGATGATGGCCGACGCGTTCAGATGCGAGCGCCCGTGCAGCACGCGACCGTTGATCTGGGAAGGAAATAAACTACAGTATAGGTACTGTAAAGTTTGGTGTATAACCCGATCGGGTTATACAAACAAAGTCGACCGATTTGCTCGGGTTATATTCGATATCGGGTTATACAAAATATCGGGTTATATTCGATACCATTTTTTCAATGCGCTTATTTTTCCCACCATCTTTCGCCAATCATGAGAATTCCAAATGTTGCACATCAGACTCAGTCCTAGTTAGCCGTTCGCAAAGCATTTCGTTCTAATCGCAGTTTTGATTCTTTCCAAAGATTTTGTATGTACAGAACACACGGGAAAACGATTCTACCACCTTGCACCATGTGCCAGTAAGGGCTGCTTGGGTAGTAATTCAATGTATATTTTTGCAATTTGCTATGCGGTTTCGCTTTTTGCCTCCAAATATCCATATTTTTCACTGAAAATGGGCAAAAAGCTGCATTCGCTGCTGCATGAAAAACGTATCGTGTATTACCCGATATCGGGTTATATTCAATACAAAAACTCAAAATCGACCAATTTGCTCGGGTTATATTCGATATCGGGTTATATTCGATATCGGGTTATACACCAAACTTTACAGTAGTAGGCAGGGAAACAATCAGTGCAAATCAATCGTACAGTATAAGTACAGCAGCCGTAGGATATATGTAATTGATCATGTATTGTATGCAGGGGCGCTACACACGAGCTCCGAGAAAGCTTCCGAACGAATTCGGACCTACAGTAGTTCGGTTGGTTCAATTGCTTCGGTTCCCTCGGTCAATTCGGGTGAGTTCGGTCAATTCGAGCGAACGTCAATTGCTCACATACGTGTCTCCGAATTACAAACTCAGCTGTTGGACAGGCACGATTAGAAAAAACGGAGCGAGTTCGTTGTGAACTCGGATATTTTAAGTATGTGAAATGTTGAAGCACAGTCAGCGCTCCGAATTCGGAGTTTACGATCACGTGTGTAACGCCCCACTGTATCAGCACACTGGGGGGGGGGGGGGGGGGGGGGGGGGGGGAGGTACGTGGTAACTTGAGGCGCATTTCCGCCCCAGTTTTTCATTTGCGCTCCAAAATTCAGCTGCCAGAGGCACAAAATACTGTATGGTAGATATGAAGAGGTGCCGGAAGGTGGCAGGCAAAGAGGTGCATTTGGAATTTTGCGCCTCAGGTTTTTGTCGGCTACCTACCTTCCCCCCTGAATAGTACATACATAAGTAGGTACGTAGGTACCTCCAGCAATTCATCTCCGATTTGAATGAGACTGGACGGCGGTGAGCCGGGGGCGACGGCGACGACGAAGACGGACATCTTGTTGCGATCCCGATTGCCCGCGAGACTCAGGCCGAGTCCGTTGGCGCTGCGCGGAAACTCCACCAGGTGCAGATCGCCCCGCAGATCCCCGTAGCGCTCTTCCACCTTGTCTGCAATAGTGAAGAACAATATTGCAAAACATAGTACTACGCAGAAGGAATAATAAAATAGGCATTTGGGATAATCCAATCCTTCCCTCATATTTACAGCAGGAATACATATTTTTAAACCTAGGTAATATCGTACGTAAGCAGGTGGGGTGTCCGCTGGGGTGCAATGATCCCAGCCTACTGTTATGTTGGCTTTATTTATTTATTTATTTATTTATTTATTTATTTATTTATTTATTTATTTAGGCCTATTTGTTTCTTTATGTTTATTTTATTAAGCCATTTTAATTTATTTATTCTTGTTGAGTTAGGCCGTTTCACCGTTTAAAAAATACAAAATAACAACACACAGCCTAAATATAACAATCTGGTTGGGCCAAGTAATACAACCTTTTCCTTGTGTTATTTCTCATTTTTGCAACCTTGTTCCTCCTCCGACAAGGCTCGCAGCTCATCCAATGTCACCACGGGACGCCTGCCATCTTGAAACAGGCTGCGCTGCAACATCCTGCCTCCTCCTCGTCCCCTTAACGCCTTCGCCTGTAAGCCGAACGAACAGAAACTAGGCTAGCTCAAATGTGTTCCTCCTTATCAGCTTATCAGCTACAGCACAGCTAACCCGGACAGAACAGACAAAATGGCGGCAGCTCACGGCATTAGCCTACGGCTTTTTGTTCTCTGCCCACACGCTGTTTGAAGCTAAGGCAAGCAATACCCTACGTGCACAAGTACGACGGTTTTCTCACTGCTAACTCTTTTCCAGTGAAAAATAGCACCTTTCACGCATTACAGTACGGTACAACAAGCAGATATTGGGCGCATAGGCACAGTTGCATAATGAGGACGCATGAAGCACACACTAATTGATACAACTTTCTGTGCAAAACCGCCTTTTCCCCTTTTATATAGCAAAACCTACGACTATAACCTAGGCAGCAGGCACGACCACACACAAATGTCACATACAGTACGTACATTACATACCAAGGCTAATCATGATATACCTCCTTCTTATCTCCTTTCAGAAAGCCGACGAGGCTACGTTTATGAGGCTTATCGCGCTAAACTTTTTAAGGTGTATACGGACCCTTTCCAAAATAATAGCGGGGTTGGGCACGGGCACTTTATGAAACATCAAGGGGAGGATGACTGGATGAAACGTCAATGTACTCAGAGGCAAGTTCTACTGTGGCATGAAACAGCCATCTCACCAGTTTACCCGTTAGTATGGGTTTCTCGACGTTTTCTTTCGTTGAACAGAGTATACTATAGTAAACAGGCTATATGAGGTCCTATCTTCATCGATCTCTCCTGAGACAACCAGGGCGAGTTAGAAAACGGCAGAGTACTCATATGAAAGAGCATCACCTGAACTTTTCAACAAGCGTCTGTGCGCAACTTGAAACGGCCTGTGCGTTGCGCAATCTTCGTTCAAACGATAGCCCCCAATATAAGGTTTTTCTGGAATAACTTTGCGTAGAGGCAACGTAGAGCAACGCCATAGATCTCGATCGACTCGTCTCAGTGAGACGAATCGAATGGTATGCTGGATGTTGAAATCTACCCAGCGGTTCGTTCTGTAGCGCCAAATCGCATGTTTTTGGGGGTGTTTTTGAGACGTCGTACTGCGCCAAATACAAAAGCTTTTGCGTCGCTCTTTCTTTGTATGGATAGGCCTAACTTGGGTCTACTATGAGAGCAAAACTGCATGCTTGTATGTCCTGTGTGGCGAGCGCTGTAGCTGCTCAAAGTTGGGTCGGAAAGAGTCCGTATCCACCTTAAGCAAAGTGCAGAAAATTGCAGGCCATTTTGCAATAATTTCTAAAACGAAAGACGAAGACGAAAGACGAAATAATACCAAGGGTTGGGCCTTGGGCCAAGAATCAAACGAAAACTTTGGTCTAGACTCTAGACTAGTAAAGAGCAAAGTGACAGGAGAAAGCAAGGAGCTGCGATTTCTAGCAAAAATAGCACATTGATACTATATGTACAAAACAATGCACAAGGGTGAGAAGAGATCTTGATGAACAAAAAAGCTCCCGGGGAAAAAAGTAAAAATCTGATTAAACAAGACGCCTTTGGCGCTTCAAACTGCTTCAAGCACAACTCCGGAGGGAGTATCCAGAAGGAAAATGAAGCAGTCCAAAAGTCCTTATTCGAGCAACCGCATTGCCATTGGAAAACGTAGTGAGAAAAAATCAATTTTCACTTACAACATTGGTGGGCAGATATTGTGCGATTGTACATACATACGACAGGCTGTGTAAACAAATCTGAAGAGAAGAACGGCGTGAAGATGACACAAATCAATAATTTGTGGCCAATGGCAGAATAGCTTATAGTTTTCAATATTATTTGGTGTTTCCGTCGTAACAAAATCATGTATAGGATGTATGTACGTTCATAGGCCTATCCTACCTCCGTATGAATTCTATCAGTTGTCGAATAAGATAGTCTATCTCTCTGCGAATGAGAATGCGAAAAGTTTAGTGTAAAACCGGAGAAAAATTTCCCATTTTCAATCAAGTCACGGGTACGTAAAGATTTTGAGTGTTTTGTAACAGAAAGGAGCAAAGCAGAAGCAAAAATCTTCAAACGGCGCAACGGTGGTGTTCTTCTGTATCTGAATCGGATGAGTGATGAAAAGTTTTGCCGATTGCCCCGATTTTTTCCGTTTTCAGTGCGCCAAAATTTATTTACACGATTGATGAGCCAACGTCAAGGAAAAGTCGGTCTATGCTACAGTACATATTGCACCAAAATTTTTGCTCAAAGCAAGCAACCAGAAGCAGCATCAGGGCAGCAAAAAGCAAAAATTCGGTCTTTCACGCCGAGAAAACTTCGAGTTGCCAAAGGCACAGGTACAAGCATACGGATTACTGCTCTCTTCTACTGTAAAGCTTCATGTATAACCCCTCTAGTAGGAATAAACCTTTAGTACATAACCCCTTCTCGGTGACAACAAAGTTCTTAAGACCCCTCTAACCTAAATTTTGAAAGTACAATGACAATGAATTGGTGATGACACATTGGTATGGCACAACGTTTGCCGTCTTCTCGAAGTTACGTATACACGAAGAAGCAGTACAGTACAGTAGGCTACACATTACATGAGTATAGTCGCACAAAGCTAATAATTTGAGCGAGCGCGTAGTAGCTTCGAGGTAAAACAATGTGTTATGCCAGCTAATGCAGCCTACATAAAAAAGAAACAAGTTTTTCTGTAGAGCAGAAAAAAGCATACGTTGTATGCGGCCAAAAACCCTAAAGACTAGCGTTAGTGTTCCTTCTTGTGTAAAGAAATAGGAGAAATCTTGAACAGATATTGCATAATACAAAACACGCAAAAGAACAAGGAAGTCATATCGTTCGGGATACCAAGAATCTCCGACGATAATAAGCACATTTGTACAGACAGGAAGAAGCATAAAAATACAGACAGAAGCTTAGCTAAAAGAAAATGACTTTTCCTGCCTCTCTTCATCATGTAACATACTGAATCTTCAGCTAACATCAAATGATAAACTGTCATCCTTTCTGCTCTTTCGTCTTATCAACTCAAGCAGACGCATAAAAAGCTTGTCAACAGAGAGCCCGTGCCAGCTTAACTTTTGATTGATGCGCACACGCGAATGTCGCATAAAAATCAGAACAAAACTACAGAAAAGTTTTTCATGTAACGCGACCAATAAAAAAGCAAGGGCGCACTACAAATTGCTGCATTACCCAACAGTTTAGTGGTAACGAGACCGACAAGACAAAAGTCAGAAAAATAAAAGTGAGAAAAATACACGAATGAAAGACCAAAGAATCATGCCCGAAACTTTTTCATACGTAACTTTCGCCAATAATATTAGGCGAAGATTTCATATTGAATCAAGATCACTCTTTTATACGTTAGCCCAACCAGGTTGTCCTCGAAAACTCAAAATATTTTAAAAGTGATTCCTACATTACCTACTTACTGGTAACGCTGGACCTACGCACTGTACGTCAAAAGAACGAAGTCTAAACTCATACCGACAATCATCAATCTCAGACAAGCAATCTCTGAGGCGATGGCTTTCAGTATGGGTTAACTTCATATTATACATACTGTATTAAACCTACATACCTTGGGTATATCCAAATTCATCCTCCTCGTCCTCGTGCCTTTCCTGCTTCCTCTGCGCGGCTGCGCTTAACAGATCCACGGTCTCCTTCCTCCGTTCTTCGTATCCGTTCCTCATCCTTCCCTCCTCCTCCTCTGTGCAAAGAGCTTCTTCCGTAGGAGCTGTCACGGGCGTTAAGTGCAGCGGTTTGGGCGGTAGCGGCGGCTTTTCCGAGGGTCTGATAAGTTTCTTCTCTTCCTCCGGGGTTTGTTTCTTTTCGGCGACGACAGGTGGCGACGGTTTCCGATAATTGACGACGGGCGCCGATTCGCTACTGCTGCTTGTTCTCGCAGCGACGGGAGCAGTGATTTGTGGACCTGAGGTTGCCGCTGGACTACTAGCGGCGGGTGATGGCGATTTACTCTGAAAAAAAACGAAGAAAACGACACGCTGTCAAAATGAGCCAAACAGGAATAATGACGGTAAAACGGGGCAAAATCGGACAGGGGAAAGTGGAAGTCCTTTTGTATACTGTAAGGTAGCCTTTTTTGAGAGAAAATGCAGCTCTGTATGTACATTCGGGCGGGTTACAGCCACAGGTACTGTATGTACGTTCGACAGATACACGTACTAGGTAGACCTGTAGATGGAAAGCAAGTGTTCGAATTACCCCCAGCGCATGAAAGAATAATCATTGGTTGAGTGCTTAATACTATGCAAGCTTTTGACGCAAGGAACTGTGGTGATTATGTCAGATAAATAAATATTTTCGCAAACATGCGACAACAAGCACTACCGTTGCACCATGAAAATTGGATAGGCAAAATTAGCAATAATTAGCCAGCTTACCTCATCTTGCGCTCATGGAATTATTTGTGTTGTAAATAATTATTGACGCCAATAAAAACATCAATTGTAGACTTGCGTAAAGCATTGCGTAAAGCTTATTCAGAGATAATTACCTAGTATTGACGCCAATAAAACATCATTAGACTTGCGTAAAGCTCTGCTCATGCGCCTTACCGCTGGAAAGGAATGAAGACTTTGCACCACAAACGTGACGGGGTTGCCGGCCTTCCGAATAATATCCACCGCTTGCTCATGCGTCGCGTCCTTCAAATCTGCGTCGTTCACCTGAAAATGTCACATTCTAAAATGAAAAACTAGGGTATCATGGGGTAAACCCGGCCGGGTTTATTGATGGGGTAAACCCGGCGGGTTCATTGGCTAGGGTATCTGGTGCTGGGGTGAGGTGAACCTGGCCACTCACACAGAAAGAGGGGAATAAAGTAGGTGGATGGATTTACCCCATGGTCAGGGTTGTACTTTGCGCAAGCAAAAACCGAAGTAAAGCACCTTACTGTATGTACTGTAATTATACAGCAAAATTACAGTGAGCTCAATGTACAGAGTGTCTCAAAATAAACCGAACACTTTTCCGTGCATGTAACTCTGGAACCACACGTTAGATTTCTATGCAGTTTCTTGTGTTTAGTAGCCAAGGCTTCAACTTAGGTGTGTACAAAATTTCAGCTACAGTACTTGGTCCACATACTTCAAGAATTACGACGGTTTGAATCTCGAAGCTCAAAATCGACGTTTTTCTTTACTAGGGAGAAAAATTACGGTCTTATTGCTCAAGATACCTTGTTCCATGCGTTTGCTATGCTGTCACTGGGGATAATGCATGAGATACACATGTACTTACGTACGCACACATACGTATCTTTGAACGACACAAAAAAATGAAGCTAAAATTTTATACAAATCTAAGTTGAAGCCTTGGCTACTAAACACAAAAAAACCGCATGAAAATCTAACGTGTGGTTCAGAGTTAAAAGCACGGAAAATTTTGGTGGAATGCTGGTCTACGCTCTTGAAGACAAATCACAACAATAAGATAAAAGCAAACGTCAAGCAGTCTGTCTTCTAATAAAACGCTGCAGCCTATGTAGGTATAGACGCTATATGCATTTCTGCTTTTCAATCGACACTCAACAGCCCTACGAGCTGAGCTAAAAATAGAAACGTTCGCACAGATGTGCGATTTTCTGAAATATTCTCCGAGAAAATAAAGCCGTGACATATCGCTCCATGCGATAATTATGCAAAAAGAACGCTTATTTTCCCCAAGAAATTATCCGTCTTTTTCCCTCCTGTCATTATTAGCATGTCGTTCGTTCTGAATGCCCTTTGCTCAGTGTGCAAATTAGCCTGTCACTCACTCAACTCAACTATAGTCTGGCCAATAGCAGTTGGCACCTGGACTCAAGGCGAGTTGCGTAGTTTGCATGTACTTCTGCTAAATAGGAGTACACGAAGTGTGGACAAAAATCCGCATTTGTAAATCTATTTTACGCAATGCGCCTTGAGTTCAGGTGCCAACTGCTATTGGCCAGACTATAATCAAGATCAAAGAAATTCTTGCTCAGGTGAAGCAAAGCTGCACGTAACTGTACTGTAGTGTAGCCGCAGTATTGTATCGCGAAATAATATGCTGGCAGCTTTGTATGTAAATGTAGGTACATACATTTAGGTGTACATACTTACTGTGGTATCTACCAGAAGTTCATTACAAAATAGGGAGCAAAAATTCTACAATGCAGGCGCTTCACTCGCTATGAAGAAATTATACAAAGGTGTCCTACCTTAGAAAAGTATGTATAAGGTACAAATTCTTGTGAATTCTCGAGCAACCTGCTTCAATCGTAGCCCAAGCTCAAGGAGGACCCAACAAAAGTACGTATACATATTAGCCTTATTGACACGCTTATGAATTCTTGCTTACACTTAGAATTCGGTCTCCCATGTTCAGCTGTCCGGTATTCCCGGCGGGGGAATTCGGCAGGACACTCTTGATGAAAATTCCCGCCACAGTAGCACCAGTTCCGGGTAATCCGCCCTTCTGACTCACTTCCACCCGACCGCCGACGATAGAAATTCCCAGGGATTTCCCGCTTTCCCGCCAGATTTCCACCCGGCGCGCATCTCCCCAGTATTTAGACTTCCCGCTTCCGCTCTGTCGGGAAGACCGGTCCAGATTATCGCTGGTACTCGTCGTTGTTGTCGTTGTAGGAGTAGTAGACGGCGTAGTAGTCTGAGCAGCCAATGAGAGAGGCGGAGGAGACGGAGCGCGGTGATTGGTCACCGCAGATTCCTCCGCCGCGGCCTCAGCCAATGACGGCCGTCGGTGCTCATCAACGATGGTTTTGATTGGTTCTGCCGGCGGCGACGGGGGCGGAGCATCCGCCTCCTCCTCCTCTTCCACCACTCTCGTCTCGACGATTTTCGTTTCCGTTTTCGCCTCCACCGGAGGAAATAACCCGGGCTGTTCATCCTCGTCGGGCTCGTCATGTGACGTCATGCGGAGGAGGGGTTTCGACATCGCCTCGCCTTCCTCCTCCTCCTCCTTTTCCATCATCGTCGTCATCGTCATAACCTGCATGCTCGCCGCTTCTACAGCGCCCCGATTTACGACCACTTCCGCCATCGTTTCAGCCAATGAGGCGGCGACGACAACCGATACTTCGTCGATGGCCATTCGCCCCTTCTCCTCCTCCTCTCGTTTTCGACGCTCCGCCTCCTCCTCAGCTTCGCGTTCATTGGCCGCCGCCTCTTCTGCGAGCTCGTCCACCATCGACGTCGTCAAATCGTCGGTGGCGATCGACGAAAGACGACCGCCCGACCAATCCAGTTCCGAGTCGGGAATGGGGGCAGGCCGGGTCGACACGTCGAGATTGGACGAGCGAGTGGTGGCGGTTGTGGCTTCCGCGGCTTCCGATGGCGTGAAATCCGTCGTGTCCATGGACAGAGTGTCCACATTGGAAGGCACGAATTCTTTGCGGGAAAAGTAAGGCGACCTGTAAAAAACAGAATAAGAAAGTGATGTCTTTTGCGTCACTAAGGAAAGCTTCGTATATTACGTCAAGCACAAATAGGGGAGGGGATTGGGGCTGATGTGATGTTAGCGTGACGGATGTGTGCCTAGGTAGCGATATTAAAACGTGACGACGTACCTAAAAGGGGGAGGGGAGAATACTGACGGATGATTTTCATGACGTAATTTATGAAGCTTCCCAAACTAATACAGTCATTAGTCATCAAAAATAAGCCTTGGCCTTGTGCAGCAAGCAAGAGATAGAAACAAAAGTCGTTCAGGGAGCAAAACACAAAAGCTTTCAAAACGACCACAAAAACTAATGAGTGAACGAACAGAACGGTAAAAAGTACAACCCTAATTACTTACGAACGAGCCTCTTAAACTAAGTAAGTATTAGCTGACAATAAGCTAAAATTTGGGAAGCCAACCTATGAAGAAAACGAAGACGAACATAGTACAGAAAATGAAAGTTGCAGGCATAAAGCGCAGGGCAGTCTGTTTGCAGCTTTGCATCACCAAATTGACTGCTGCTGATTTTAGGGGCTGCAAAATTTTAGGCACATTTGTGTGCGACGAAATGACGGAGCAAAAAAGCAGGCAAAGTGCCCTTCAGGGGAAAAGAGCCCACTGTTGGAAATAAAAGTAAAAGCACAACAAAAGCCGAAACATCTGGCGCAAGCAAAAGAGAGGACTAAATAAATTCTAATCTATCCAAAATGTGCAAAAAGTACAGGAATGTACATACAAATATACGTTTACGTACACCACACCATACCAGCTAGTACGAATAGCATTAGGCACTGCATCTACAATAAAATAAGCGACCAACAGAAATATAGCGACAGCTACAGAAATAAATAGGTCTACTAACGTACACGATAAAGCAGAGAAGCCAACGATGCGATAAAATCAGACAAAAAATAAATGTGGTTTCAACGTCCAAACATAATAGCTGTTCGATAATCTTACCGGTAAAATTTTGGAAAGATCCTAAAGATAAAAGACAGACCGATCAGTTTTATAATTATTATTGTTGAGAGTGAACTGACTGGGGAGCCATGGGATAATTCTGACACGGGGAAAACAGATTGTTCTAATTACTTGGTTGGAAATTAGCTACCCTACCCAAAGTCATCCGGGCTCACCCCACAGCTCCCTACTTGATAACGCGTTTTGCGTTTTGCATATCATGGCACATTCACATCGGAGATCCTACGTATGCGCTGGGTGTACGCTCGGCATGTCAACGGCTCGACATGTGTGCAGCCATATGGATACGCCCGGCGTACGCTCGACCGCCCGGCGCTTGCAATGTGAATGAGCCATGTATTGGCAACTTGTTTCATACGTAAGCTATAGTCTGGCCAGAGAGAGTTGGCTATGGGACAAGTCGTCCTGTGCACAGTCTGCATGAACCCTTCTGCTAAATAGGAGTAGGCCTACGCGAAGCACGGATAGAAATCCGCATTTTTGAATCTATTTTACGCAACGCGCATCGAGTCCCATAGCCAACTCTCTGTGGCCAGACTACAGACAGGCGGCACATTCACTGCCGCGCAGTTTACAGACTACCGTACTTTGGCGAGAGTCGGTTGATCGGTTGAAGCGCGGGATCGGCAGGGGGCGGGTGTTTCTTAATCTCGTCGCGGTAGCGATCCGCATCAACCAGTGGAATGTAGACCAAGCTAGAAAACAGGAATATTCAGACACTTAGTCGAAATCAGACAAGCAATTGAACATATACCACAGTACCCTACGGTACTCGTCACCAAGCACGTCGGTGTATTGCGTTTTGAATTGAAGCATGTACCTAAGTACGTATATAGGAGCAGGAGCCAACGACGCTATGGCAGAGGCTTCTCCTTGGTTCCTATATGCTACGTAAGACTGCTTGAGAACGCAAGACTGACGAACTCGTTGTGAGAAAATTGGCCTCTGTCTGATTTCGACTCTTGGTACGGTATTCCTGTCAAATTTGGACCAGCAGAAAAATACCTACGTATGTAAAGCTCGAAGCTGCCGGTTTTTACCCAGAGTCTGAGGTCTGTATTGTATTCTGTACAGACCTTTTCACTCTGTCTGGGTTCATACGTACAGAAGCAGCTGTCTACAGAAGCAGCTGTCTACATACGTACAGAAGCATACGTACAGAAGCAGTACGTACTGTACGTACGTGCCAAAACACCATCAAAAAAAAAATACACATCACAATCAGGAGTAGTATAAAAGGGCTCTTATGACTCCCCCTTTTACATTACTCCCTGAAACAATAGTACGACATGTTGGTGGGTGCTTTACCTGAAATCAGCGCCGAGGAGATTGGCCCTTTTGAGGATGGCGCGCGCCTGACTGCTGGTGACGCAGCGCAGGTTCTCGTTGTTTATGCGGACGAGGAGGTCGCGGGTGCGGATGCGGCCGTCGCGCCACACCGCCCCAGAGCGCAGCAGCGACTTGACGCAGCAGCCGTTCACGCCCTTGTCCACCGCCTCCAGCGTCATCCCTGCAAACAAAGAAAGCTGAGGTTTCAAAATACTCTGATAATAATGTAGCAAAGGTAGAAAGTTGATGTTTCAAAACGCTGACAGGTAATGCAGCAAGATTGTTTCGTTTGGAGTTAGACACGCTATTCTAGGTAGCTTTTCATTGTAGGTAACTTGGCGTGATCCGCAAGAGTAAATTAAATTGCGAGGTGCCGTGTCGTATTTTCAGACATAAAGCGAGCCGTCCGTCCTTTCGCCTTTAGAGCCAACAGAAACATCAAAGTGACGAGTTCACGTAGATAACTACCGTAGCTCCTATAATGCAAACTAATGAAGCTGAAGTTTTTCGTCACTGCGCAAATTATGAAAATTGGGAGCCGAGGTAAACTCGTAGCTTGGATGCAAACCATCAGAGACATCTGACGGCTGATGCCGCGTTCACCAGACATCCGTATGTCCGCAGTACGTCCGCACGGACGTCTGCTGAACGCTGCATGACGCAAAAAATTGGAACAGCTCGCTAAATACGTACTGTACATACAACGCATGCATATCGTACACAGATAATACTGCAAAACTGAACTGAAGACTAAAAGTTGAAACGGCATGTTTGCGGGTTTACCCAGATGTTCGCCGCTCTTGCGTCGGATGCGCAGCGTTCTCTCGAGGGCGGACGGGAGTTGGAGGACGTCGGCGGCCCAGGAGCCGCGCAGGAGGGAAGACGGGGACGGCAGTGGGCTGAGGGACGGCGTGCTCCCGCCCGACCAGCTACCCATCGACAGAAAACTCTGCAACCACAGAGAGACGGATAGAAATATGTCAGGGGTTAAAGTAGGGTAAGTAGGTACGGTACTGTGGGCTGTGGGGTAAACCCGGACAAACCCGGAGACCTAAGCACTATACCCCTAGCAACCATATGACCGATTGAGACAAGTACAGTATGTCTACCAATCGAGTCCTTAAACTTTCCTCTTTCATATGTTCCTCATTTGCTGAAGTGGCAAGTTCAGACGACGGCTGGGAAATACGAGCGCAATTAAAAACTATACGTTACGTACAGTACTACTAGCTAAGTACAGATGTACGTACATACATAATGTACAGCGGCATATACTTTTAGGCGCCTGTAAAATACAGTATACGTAGGCCTATGTACACAAGCTGAGACAAGATCAGCGCAAGCGGAAAATTTCATTAGCAAAAAGTTGTGACGAAAATACACTATGTCGTCACAGGATTATCAATTCCGGATACGTCACAAACTGCTGGTCACGCAGGATACGGAATATCCCATCTATTGAACACAGTACAGTATTCGTAAAAAAGGAATCATTTTCGGCTAAGTAACACACAATGAAATATTGCCACTTTTAGCAGGGTTTCTCTCTTTTTACTTGATAAAGCTTTATGAAAAGCCAAGCCGACGCTATTTGAAAGAAGCGAATATTTCAAAGCCTCAGAAACCTCGATAAACTATGTATGTACAGTACTGTAGAAGCGCGCAGCGTAGAATATTTTATTTTCAGTTATTTCAGACCAAGAACATTATCTGGCGGCATAAAACTGTTCGTTGGATTGATTCCATCCAACCCTTTCTGTCATCCGAAGAGAAATATACTATTCTATTCTCGATCCGACATAAATTTTTGGTAAAAGATAGTGTACAGAGCCTATCACAAAACAACGAAGATGAGCTTACTTCATTGACTCTCTCCTCTGTGCATACATAAAATAACAGCGTAGTATACGTAAAGTACGCTGAATAAAAAATTTGTCAAGAAAATTACTATATGTATGTCGGACATATGTACACGCACTCACAATGTACAGGGTGTCTTTTTCTGGTGTTTATCTGCCACCTCCCGTTTCGCTCATTTTCCCACATTTTCCTGCCATATTTTCCTTTTACTTGGTAAAAATTTCGAGTATGTGATGGGGGAGACGCGCAGCTGTCCCTTTCCTTCGCTCGACTCTCAATCTCCCTCAAGATGATCAAGAACTGTAATGAACTGCTTTTTTTTTCATGTCTGTTTGGTTTTTTTGTATTTTGTTTGCCTCATTCCCCTCCAGACCCACCTCGGATATTGTGGGCTCAGTCAGTTCTTGTGTTGCACTACTGATAGGCTCCAGGATAATTGATGACAAATTGTTTTTGTTTTAGTAGTGTAGTTATTTGAACTTTGTTTGGAAGGGGGACACCTATACTTTATATTGACAGAAATGAGAAAGTATTTGGGGGGGTACTTTCTGTCCATGCAGCATTTTTACCGTTGGAGAATTTTTAGCCACAAGACAAAAAAATAAATAGGGTAAGAGGACGCGATTCTGAAATGATGTGGGCAAAATTTGAGCAGAAATTCGTACAGGGAAAGCTGTTGAAGCATTGGCAATCAAAATCATCCATGAGAAAAAAGACACCCTGTTACCATTGTGAGTCCGTATACATACCCCCCCGACATACATATAGTTCTAATTTTCTGAGTGACAAATTCAACGACGGCTGGGAAATACGAGCGCAATTTTATTCTAGCGTTCTTTACGTACAGTACTACTAGCTAGTTATTTTATGTATGCACAGAGATTGGAGAGAGTCAATGAAGTAAGCTCATCTTCGTATGTTTTGTGATAGGCCTCGTACACTATCTTTTACCAAAAATTTATGTCGGATCGAGAATAGAATAGTATATTTCTCTTCGGATGACAGAAAGGGTTGGATGGAATCAATCCAACGAACAGTTTTATGCCGCCAGATAATGTTCTTGGTCTGAAATAACTGAAAATAAAATATTCTACGCTGCGCGCTTCTACAGTACTGTACATACATAGTTTATCGAGGTTTCTGAGGCTTTGAAATATTCGCTTCTTTCAAATAGCGTCGGCTTGGCTTTTCATAAAGCTTTATCAAGTAAAAAGAGAGAAACCCTGCTAAAAGTGGCAATATTTCATTGTGTGTTACTTAGCCGAAAATGATTCCTTTTTTACGAATACTGTACTGTGTTCAATAGATGATATTCCGTATCCTGCGTGACCAAGCAGTTTGTGACGTATCCGGAATTGATAATCCTGTGACGACATAGTGTATTTTCGTCACAACTTTTTGCTAATGAAATTTTCCGCTTGCGCTGATCTTGTCTCAGCTTGTGTACATAGGCCTACGTATACTGTATTTTACAGGCGCCTAAAAGTATATGCCGCTGTACATTATGTATGTACGTACATCTGTACTTAGCTAGTAGTACTGTACGTAACGTACCTAGTTTTTAATTGCGCTCGTATTTCCCAGCCGTCGTCTGAACTTGCCACTTCAGCAAAATGAGGAACATATGAAAGAGGAAAGTTTAAGGACTCGATTGGTAGACATACTGTACTTGTCTCAATCGGTCATATGGTTGCTGATGGGGTATAGTGCTTAGGTCTCCGGGTTTGTCCGGGTTTACCCCACAGCCCACAGTACCGTACCTACTTACCCTACTTTAACCCCTGCCATATTTCTGTCCGTCTCTCTGTGGTTGCAGAGTTTTCTGTCGATGGGTAGCTGGTCGGGCGGGAGCACGCCGTCCCTCAGTCCACTGCCGTCCCCGTCTTCCCTCCTGCGCGGCTCCTGGGCCGCCGACGTCCTCCAACTCCCGTCCGCCCTCGAGAGAACGCTGCGCATCCGACGCAAGAGCGGCGAACATCTGGGTAAACCCGCAAACATGCCGTTTCAACTTTTAGTCTTCAGTTCAGTTTTGCAGTATTATCTGTGTACGATATGCATGCGTTGTATGTACAGTACGTATTTAGCGAGCTGTTCCAATTTTTTGCGTCATGCAGCGTTCAGCAGACGTCCGTGCGGACGTACTGCGGACATACGGATGTCTGGTGAACGCGGCATCAGCCGTCAGATGTCTCTGATGGTTTGCATCCAAGCTACGAGTTTACCTCGGCTCCCAATTTTCATAATTTGCGCAGTGACGAAAAACTTCAGCTTCATTAAGTAGTTGCATTATAGGAGCTACGGTAGTTATCTACGTGAACTCGTCACTTTGATGTTTCTGTTGGCTCTAAAGGCGAAAGGACGGACGGCTCGCTTTATGTCTGAAAATACGTACACGGCACCTCGCAATTAAATTTACTCGTGCGGGTCACGCCAAGATACCTGACAATGAAAAGCTACCTAGAATAGCGTGTCTAACTCCACAACGAAACAATCTTGCTGCATTACCTGTCAGCGTTTTGAAACATCAACTTTCTACCTTTGCTACATTATTATCAGAGTATTTTGAAACCTCAGCTTTCTTTGTTTGCAGGGATGACGCTGGAGGCGGTGGACAAGGGCGTGAACGGCTGCTCGTCAAGTCGCTGCTGCGCTCTGGGCGTGTGCGCGACGGCCGCATCCGCACCCGCGACCTCCTCGTCCGCATAAACAACGAGAACCTGCGCTGCGTCACCAGCAGTCAGGCGCGCGCCATCCTCAAAAGGGCCAATCTCCTCGGCGCTGATTTCAGGTAAAGCACCCACCAACATGTCGTACTATTGTTTCAGGGAGTAATGTAAAAGGGGGAGTCATAAGAGCCCTTTTATACTACTCCTGATTGTATGTACGTACAGTACGTACTGCTTCTGTACGTATGCTTCTGTACGTATGTACGGTAGACAGCTGCTTCTGTACGTATGTACCCAGACAGAGTGAAAAGGTCTGTACGGAATACAATACAGACCTCAGACTCTGGGTAAGAACCGGCAGCTTCGAGCTTTACATACGTAGGTATTTTTCTGCTGGTCCAAATTTGGACAGGAATACCGTACCAATAGTCGAAATCAGACAGAGACCAAGTTTCTCACAACAAGTTCGTCAGTATTGCGTTCTCAAGCATTCGTACGTAGCATATAGGAACGAAGGAGAAGCCTCTGCCATAGCATCGTTGGCTCCTGCTCCTATATACGTACTTAGGTACATGTACATGCTTCAATTCAAAACGCAATACACCGACGTGCTTGGTGACGAGTACCGTAGGGTACTGTGGTACGTATATGTTCAATTGGCTTGTCTGATTTCGACTAAATGTCTGAATATTCCTGTTTCTAGCTTGGTCTACATTCCACTGGTTGATGCGGATCGCTACCGCGACGAGATTAAGAAACACCCGCCCCCTGCCGACCCCGCGCTTCAACCGATCAACCGACTCTCGCCAAAGTACGGTAGTCTGTAAACTGCGCGGCAGTGAATGTGCCGCCTGTCTGTAGTCTGGCCACAGAGAGTTGGCTATGGGACTCGATGCGCGTTGCGTAAAATAGATTCAAAAATGTCCGTGCTTCGCGTAGGCCTACTCCTATTTAGCAGAAGGGTTCATGCAGACTGTGCACAGGACGACTTGTCCCATAGCCAACTCTCTCTGGCCAGACTATAGCTTACGTATGAAACAAGTTGCCAATTCATGGCTCATTCACATTGCAAGCGCCGGGCGGTCGAGCGTAGGGTACGCCGGGCGTATCCATATGGCTGCACACATGTCGAGCCGTTGACATGCCGAGCGTACACCCAGCGCATACGTAGGATCTCCGATGTGAATGTGCCATGATATGCAAAACGCAAAACGCGTTATCAAGTAGGGAGCTGTGGGGTGAGCCCGGATGGCTTTGGGTAGGGACTAACCAACCAAGTAATTAGAACAATCTGTTTTCCCCGTCAAATTATCCCATGGCCCCAGTCAATTCACTCTCAACAATAATAATTATAAAATGATCGCTTTTTTATCTTTAGGATCTTTTCCAAAATTTTAAGTTATCAAAGTATTATGTTTAGAACAATTTATTTTTTTTGATTTTACTTTTACCCCCCGCCCATTTTTTGTATATGCAATTATAGTTATGTGTTTATTATGCTATTTAATATGGGTTCTCCCCGCTACGCTCGACCGCCCGGCGCTTGCAATGTGAATGAGCCATGAATTGGCAACTTGTTTCATACGTAAGCTATAGTCTGGCCAGAGAGAGTTGGCTATGGGACAAGTCGTCCTGTGCACAGTCTGCATGAACCCTTCTGCTAAATAGGAGTAGGCCTACGCGAAGCACGGACATTTTTGAATCTATTTTACGCAACGCGCATCGAGTCCCATAGCCAACTCTCTGTGGCCAGACTACAGACAGGCGGCACATTCACTGCCGCGCAGTTTACAGACTACCGTACTTTGGCGAGAGTCGGTTGATCGGTTGAAGCGCGGGGTCGGCAGGGGGCGGGTGTTTCTTAATCTCGTCGCGGTAGCGATCCGCATCAACCAGTGGAATGTAGACCAAGCTAGAAACAGGAATATTCAGACATTTAGTCGAAATCAGACAAGCCAATTGAACATATACGTACCACAGTACCCTACGGTACTCGTCACCAAGCACGTCGGTGTATTGCGTTTTGAATTGAAGCATGTACATGTACCGAAGTACGTATATAGGAGCAGGAGCCAACGATGCTATGGCAGAGGCGTCTCCTTCGTTCCTATATGCTACGTACGAATGCTTGAGAACGCAATACTGACGAACTTGTTGTGAGAAACTTGGTCTCTGTCTGATTTCGACTATTGGTACGGTATTCCTTCCAAATTTGGACCAGCAGAAAAATACCTACGTATGTAAAGCTGAAGCTGCCGGTTTTACCCAGAGTCTGAGGTCTGTATTGTATTCCGTACAGACCTTTTCACTCTGTCTGGGTACATACGTACAGAAGCAGCTGTCTACCGTACATACGTACAGAAGCATACGTACAGAAGCAGTACGTACTGTACGTACATACAATCAGGAGTAGTATAAAAGGGCTCTTATGACTCCCCCTTTTACATTACTCCCTGAAACAATAGTACGACATGTTGGTGGGTGCTTTACCTGAAATCAGCGCCGAGGAGATTGGCCCTTTTGAGGATGGCGCGCGCCTGACTGCTGGTGACGCAGCGCAGGTTCTCGTTGTTTATGCGGACGAGGAGGTCGCGGGTGCGGATGCGGCCGTCGCGCCACACCGCCCCAGAGCGCAGCAGCGACTTGACGCAGCAGCCGTTCACGCCCTTGTCCACCGCCTCCAGCGTCATCCCTGCAAACAAAGAAAGCTGAGGTTTCAAAATACTCTGATAATAATGTAGCAAAGGTAGAAAGTTGATGTTTCAAAACGCTGACAGGTAATGCAGCAAGATTGTTTCGTTGTGGAGTTAGACACGCTATTCTAGGTAGCTTTTCATTGTCAGGTATCTTGGCGTGACCCGCACGAGTAAATTTAATTGCGAGGTGCCGTGTACGTATTTTCAGACATAAAGCGAGCCGTCCGTCCTTTCGCCTTTAGAGCCAACAGAAACATCAAAGTGACGAGTTCACGTAGATAACTACCGTAGCTCCTATAATGCAACTACTTAATGAAGCTGAAGTTTTTCGTCACTGCGCAAATTATGAAAATTGGGAGCCGAGGTAAACTCGTAGCTTGGATGCAAACCATCAGAGACATCTGACGGCTGATGCCGCGTTCACCAGACATCCGTATGTCCGCAGTACGTCCGCACGGACGTCTGCTGAACGCTGCATGACGCAAAAAATTGGAACAGCTCGCTAAATACGTACTGTACATACAACGCATGCATATCGTACACAGATAATACTGCAAAACTGAACTGAAGACTAAAAGTTGAAACGGCATGTTTGCGGGTTTACCCAGATGTTCGCCGCTCTTGCGTCGGATGCGCAGCGTTCTCTCGAGGGCGGACGGGAGTTGGAGGACGTCGGCGGCCCAGGAGCCGCGCAGGAGGGAAGACGGGGACGGCAGTGGACTGAGGGACGGCGTGCTCCCGCCCGACCAGCTACCCATCGACAGAAAACTCTGCAACCACAGAGAGACGGACAGAAATATGGCAGGGGTTAAAGTAGGGTAAGTAGGTACGGTACTGTGGGCTGTGGGGTAAACCCGGACAAACCCGGAGACCTAAGCACTATACCCATCAGCAACCATATGACCGATTGAGACAAGTACAGTATGTCTACCAATCGAGTCCTTAAACTTTCCTCTTTCATATGTTCCTCATTTGCTGAAGTGGCAAGTTCAGACGACGGCTGGGAAATACGAGCGCAATTAAAAACTAGGTACGTTACGTACAGTACTACTAGCTAAGTACAGATGTACGTACATACATAATGTACAGCGGCATATACTTTTAGGCGCCTGTAAAATACAGTATACGTAGGCCTATGTACACAAGCTGAGACAAGATCAGCGCAAGCGGAAAATTTCATTAGCAAAAAGTTGTGACGAAAATACACTATGTCGTCACAGGATTATCAATTCCGGATACGTCACAAACTGCTTGGTCACGCAGGATACGGAATATCATCTATTGAACACAGTACAGTATTCGTAAAAAAGGAATCATTTTCGGCTAAGTAACACACAATGAAATATTGCCACTTTTAGCAGGGTTTCTCTCTTTTTACTTGATAAAGCTTTATGAAAAGCCAAGCCGACGCTATTTGAAAGAAGCGAATATTTCAAAGCCTCAGAAACCTCGATAAACTATGTATGTACAGTACTGTAGAAGCGCGCAGCGTAGAATATTTTATTTTCAGTTATTTCAGACCAAGAACATTATCTGGCGGCATAAAACTGTTCGTTGGATTGATTCCATCCAACCCTTTCTGTCATCCGAAGAGAAATATACTATTCTATTCTCGATCCGACATAAATTTTTGGTAAAAGATAGTGTACGAGCCTATCACAAAACAACGAAGATGAGCTTACTTCATTGACTCTCTCCTCTCTGTGCATACATAAAATAACAGCGTAGTATACGTAAAGTACGCTGAATAAAAAATTTGTCAAGAAAATTACTATATGTATGTCGGACAGTATGTACACGCACTCACAATGTACAGGGTGTCTTTTTTCTCATGGATGATTTTGATTGCCAATTTCAACAGGTTACCCTGTACCGATTTCGCTCAAATTTTGCCCACATATTTCCGAACGTTTACCATTTACTTGATAAAAATTTCGAGTTAAAATGCTGCACTGGCAGTGAGAAGTACAGCGGAGAAAATGAGATCACAATTTTTCAGCATTTTCACCATACTATTCGACTACTGCTACAATTCTTCCATCAAGATATCGAAAAACATGTCAAATGGCAATACTGCTGCATTTTTTTCGAATGGTACACGGCTTTGGATTGTCTTTGTAGACCCTTTCCGTCTTTGCACCCCATAAAAAATTCGGAAGTAATCAAATCTGATGATAATGGCTCATCAGCTGATGATGCAGCACTGATGAGGCATGAGCAGCACTAGACAATCTCTAAGCAATGCCACCAACACTGGTAATTGTTTTTTGTTCGTTCAGTACGTGTAGGTTCCATCTTGTTGAAACAACTTTGCTCCTTGGAAAGAGCCGTTGGGATCCAACAAACGTCTTTCAATCATTTGACAGTAAAAAGTCGGTAGAAAAAGCTCAAAATTGCCGTTTTGAAAGGAAGGGGATAATTCTGACTACCAATACAGCATTTTACCTTGAAATTTTTACCAAGTAAATGGTAAACGCTCAGGAATATGTGGGCAAAATTTGAGCGAAATCGCTGCAGGGAAAGCTGTTGAAATTGGCAATCAAAATCATCCATGAGAAAAAAGACACCCTGTAGGAGGGCACCTTGCATGCGCACAGTGGTATGTACTGAATAAACAGTGTTACATTACATTGTACGTTTATCAAAAGATGCAAACATGGTTCAATTACGCGAACAATAAAAGCGTGGGTTATGCTTAGCTAAGCATACATAACAGTTATAAAGAAAGATGCACCTAAAAATACTACATACTCACATAGATCTGAATTTAGACGCAATACCAGCCCGTGTGTGTACGCAATAGTAAATATATTCCTGTTCCGGAAGCAACGAGGCGAAGAAGAGATAAGAATTTCCAATTAGCAGAGACCAAGCTACACAATTCTCCTTCCATGCCCGCACAATAAAAAGATCACGTCAGCAGTATGCATGTATTATGTAGGTACATATGTGCCAATGGCAAATGCCAAAAAGTCGTCTCATCCTTCCGCTACTACCGCTCGTTCTCTACGAACGATTAGCCAGAAATATATTTTATCACAAACAAAACAGACCTGCAATAATTATATACCACTTTTTCCTTGAACAACGAGCGACAGGGAGAGGACAAAGAAAAAGCGGAAAACTTGAAGAAGTAGTTAGTTACTGGCCAAAAAAGGAAGCACCGATTGATTACATTTTTCGCTCCTAATTATTTTTAGAGAGTACCGCAAAAACTTGTCATCGTGACATAGTACGTAACGTATCTGTATACTACATGTACGTAGCAGGATGGCATGCGTAAACAACAAGCAAGAGTTTAGGTTCGATGTACTCTATTGCCCTAGGAAATAGCGCGTTTTAGCTATACCGCCGAAAAGTAGTACATACCATACCGTAATGTTCCAATGAAGGAACCCTCAAACAAATGCATGGAGATAAAGAGCAGTAAGTACGTACGTACATTATGTACATAATTACATACATAAGCCTGGGCGCATAATTCAATGACGATGCAGCTTATACACTCGTATTCCCCAGAGATGCGTAGACATGGATAACAAGCCTGTTTGAAAAAGTGACGTATAAAATGTTATGCATACTGTACATGTAGGGTACTGTGGGGTAAACCCAGACTCGCAGTAAAAACCTTACACCTAGGCCTCATCATCCATACTACCGATTGAGACAAGTACTCCATTCCAACACATCGATCCTCGAACTCTCCTCTTTCAAATGAGCTACCATGGCGGCATGTTAAGAAAAGCGTAGATGTCCGGGTTTACTCCATAGTATCCTATGTACGTACTGTAGTAGATTAGATTGGTACTAGCTAACGTACTGTACGAAACGTACCCCGCTTAACGTGCTTCCGGTCTTGGAACGAGGTAGCGAACCATATGGAGCCTGGGCGGAACCTGACTGGGAATAATATGCCTGAAAAATAATTTATACGCTTTGCAACACGAAAAAAATAAATGACCTAGGTATTATTTATGTGTGCGTGCAGTGTACGTACTGTACATACTGCAATACATATCGGCTACTGGTAAGCCGTATTTGTACATAACTTTCTATTTTGCTTTTTCGGCATAGTTGTGCATAACTCTATTCGCCTTTCGCGATAACGTTGTGCGTGATCTCTCGAGGTGAACCTAGCTAACTGCAGTATTTATTTCGTAGTCCAAAATTCGCCGCCTAGTAAATATTTGTCACAAATAGACAAGTTTTGCAAAACGGTGAAGTTTTGACTTTCCGTTTTTGTTTTTCACCGTTTTGCAAAACTAGTATATTTGTGACATAAATATTTACTAGGCGGCGATTTTTGGACTACGAAATAAATACTGCAGTTAGCTAGGTTCACTTCGAGAGCACGCACAGCGTTATCGCGAAAGGCGAATACTCGTTTCGTACGTGACTGTAGTATTTGGATAAATTTCGTTGAACTTACGCAAAAAATCTGTTCAAAAAATTTGAATCAAATAATTAAAACCAAAGCAAGGGTTGCCACAAAGAAATTGCAAAAGGAACGAAAAATAAGCTGTGAAAATTTCTAGATTTTTGTTTTCTTTGGGGACCGCTTGCCTTTAACCTTTACCTGTGGGAAGAGCCGTCTTCTAAGTTCCGTAGACCAGTCAGCAGGAGCGGATTGACTAGGCAGAGGGGGAGGGGAATGAGCAGCCTAAAAAACAACAAAAACAATAATTACTTTACCGATATTCTGTATACTAGAGTACGCTGTAAACTGATGTTCAAGTGGTAAAAAATTTCCCATGCATGCACAACTATTTTAATACGAAAAGCGCATAGCAGCAAGACTTTCACAAACAAAATTAAAAGCACCAAATAAAAAAGCAGTGCAATATCGTTCTACGTACGTGTAGGACAAAAATATCCCGTCCAACAAAGAGGAGCTTTTTATTCGAAGCTAAGCTCCATCAAAGAAATCAAAGAATATTTTCTGATCAGTCGCCTGCGAAATGAGCGCAGCAGGCTTTTCCTTTGTCGGCACGTTTTGTCTCCCTCTATTATGTATTCACACGCCCAACGACTACTGTATAAAAGAAGCCCATCAAAAACTAACTAAATCAATGCGCCACTAGGCACACACGCATGAACAGTGAGCGACAAGCTATTTTCGAAAACAGCATCTGGGTGGGAAAATATTACTGTGTGTTTGTGTATGGACTGCCACACTGCCACAAATCACAGCTTTTGAAGCTCGATTGAGCCGAAGGGCAAAAAGAAGCCCTTCCTTTATGGCAACCTAATACCTACTACTAGAGTACATCAGTACCGTTCTTCGGGTAGAGTGGGGGTAATTTCTACCATTTGGTGAAGGCAGGGTAATATTCTGACAGTTACAAAAGATTGTAGCTACATAGAAAGCATAGGGTACCGTACTGTAAAATCGTTGACAGGAAGCAAGCATATGCAAATATTAGAGCACGAAAATAGGCTAGTTGTCAAAAATCAAAACTCCTGCAAAATATTGGAGGTACCGTACCGCATCAAGACAGGAGAGGTTATTCTTGTGAGCAACAAAGATGGCAACAAGAAGGCAAAATGTCCCAAATTACCCCACATGCTAGCATGTAGCGGCATGTGGCAATATTATTCCGCCCTATTATTTCTGATAATGCCGATACAAATCGGAAGTCGAACAAGAGATCTACGCCGAACCCTTGTCATGTCCCCTCCTAAAGATTTTTTTTCAACCATCTAGGGTATGTTTTATGTTACATACTAAGTATGTATGTAAAAAGCGCATGCATCGAAGGAAAGCATCATCATGAAATAGAACCCCCACCCCCTGAGCACGAAATACCTAGTACCAGCGCCAGCGGAAAAAAGAGCTCAGCTAACACAGTTCAATGACGTGACAAAAGAAAGACCTTTCATTTCAGCGCTTTTAGAGAAAGAAAAACGAGGAGAAAGGGTGCGACATTATCATGCTTATCAGGTGCCCGGGAGCAACGCCTAGATGAACTATCGTGAATTTTACTTCGCGATCACCCAAATTGTAACGTACTGGGACTGCAGTAAGTTGCGAATATGGTGAGTGCAGTCGAACATTGCCGCACAGTTGGTACATACAGTATTGCACATAATGTACATTACATATGTATGTTCACCGAACGTAGTGTACGGTACATAACATATCCAGATGCACACATAAAGTGGATAGACGTACATGATGAAAGCATGACTATGGCAGGGCAGACACAAGAAAGCGAGCGTAAATGCAAATTGCTTACAAAGAAGCAAAACTTTTGAAGGACATGGCCAGACAAGCGGATGTAACGATCTGTCAATCGAAGTTAAACGTACGTACAAGTATGTACATAGCATCTATAGCATAAAAGCAAAGCGCAGGCAGTAAACGTACATACTGTATGCAAATGAGTTTACTACATAGCCTACATGCTACGTGAGAAGAACAGGATCAATCGCCAGCGCTATGTAGCTGTATTATCCATGTAACGTACGTACAAGGTACAAATTTGTGTGATTGCTTTGCTCACATAACATACAACATCCAAAATCTAATAAGGTTACGTATGATGTCGATGGCATGTGGTACCCAGATATGGATTCCACATTTGTTCTGGCTTGGGCAATAACATATCACTGCGACTAAAATCATTGGTGCATTGGCGCAAGGAGAAACAGCGGGCATTTCTTTCATATCTCATTCACATGAACGGAAATGCGCTCGCGTTTGCGTGTCTTTCGAGCCATGGACACGCCAAGCATATGTAGCCCAGCGCATGTCTCCTATGTGAATGGGCCCTTATAAGGTAGTAAAAACGACAGACCACCTATGGTAGCCAAACCTGCTATAGGGACCGGACCGGAACGTCACGAGAAGCGCAGCGCAACTTATTCAATAACGCAATAAATGAAGGGACACAAGAGCGTCGAACTAAAGAATCAAGGCCTACATACTTTACCTAGGTGTCCCTAATAAAAAGGGTACTAGAACGTGGAACGTCACGCAGGTAGGTACCTACCTACCTAGGTACATTGTGAACGCAGGTACAAATTATCAGACAGAACCACATTGAAAAGATGCGTTTTCATATGAATTATACGATACAAAAAGACGAAGAAAAGGGGCAGTGCGAAATAATAGAGCAAAAGTCGGTCATTATTCATAATTTTAGCAGCGGCGGCGTCTTGTACGCCACAGGGCAAATAGCGCAGTCCCATCCCATCATCCATTTAGGCCATACAAAGTGAAAAATAAAAGGAGCTTTTTTGCTTCTGCCGCCTAAAGTCGTTAGCTGCTGCTGAATATAATACAGTTAGCTAGTAGTACATCCGAAGTGTATACGTACGTACGTACAATGCGAATATAAAATAGCACGTGTGTAAGCACAAGCAGCAGGGGATATACTATAGTCTGGCCAATAGCAGTTGGCACTTGGACTCAAGGCGCGTTGCGTAAAATAGATTTACAAATGCGGATTTCTGTCCACGCTTCGTGTACTCCTATTTAGCAGAAGTACATGCAAACTACGCAACTCGCCTTGAGTCCAAGTGCCAACTGCTATTGGCCAGACTATAAAAGAGATAAAATAGAAGCGGCAAAGAAGCCTTCAGGTAAAAATCAATACAACACTCTTCTCACTTTGCTCAGGGTATTAGGACAAAGCTATACGTAGTAGGTGGGCTATGTAGGGCGACACACAGGGAGAACAAAAGCCGACCAAAAATGGCGTAAAATAAATATTGCGAAGATTTTAGTTCTGTTGGTGAATTATCAGGGAGATTTCGAAAAGCACCATCATCAACTAGAAACTAAAAAAATATGGGCACACCTGAAAAAAGAGCCACATACAGTATCATGCAGTCAGAAAAGTCAGCTTGCGAAAAATAAGTAACTAAACCACCTAAATGCATAAGACGTACGATACAATACAGTACAACGTACAAAAATTTTGCACACATTTCATGCCGCTACGTACAATACGTGCGAAGTGTCCTAAAACGCATGGACGGCCACGATGATTCGGGTCCGTACGTACAGTACGTCGAACTACTGTGTCGCTAATGTACATACCACGCGGCATCATCATATGGACCGCTAGAAAAAGCTGGAGGAACGACCGCCGTGCATTAGCCCCGTTCAAAGCTGCGCGTGTTTTTTCACCATTACTACGCCCGATAAAAAGTGCATTACTTATCGCTTTTTTATCGGATACGGATAAGGAAAGATGCGTTTTATCGGGCGTAATTGTGGTGAAAAAACACGCGCAGTTTAGAATTAAGCTAATGCACGGCGATCTTTAGCCCCGCTTTTTCCAACGGTTCTCTGAGGAGTCACTAAATGGACGAATGCCTCAGCATGTGTACGTACATACTGTAGAAGGCACCTACCCTTCGCTTTCTTTTCGAGTGAGGACTGTTCAGACTTCCTTTTGCAAAAAGTCGTTCGGTTTGAGTGATCATCGGACGTTCTCTTGCCTCCTGTTGCAAAAGCAGAAAAAAATGTATATGGTATCATCCTCAATAAGCTTAGCAAAGCGGTAATAAAGCACGCGAAACTGTTGAAGACATGTTTAAAAGCACAATCAAACAATGCCAAATAATCTGCAAATGTTAGGTACTGTAGCACAGAACTTGTTAGCAAAGCTACATAAACTGATGTATAGAAAAAGCAATGAGTGCATTTCATTGAAAGGGGACCTGCCCTTTAACATACTGTCCCAGTAGATCGAAAAATGGAAAAGAGTAATCGTAAATTACATAAGTCGTCTTCGAAAATGCATGAGCATGACCTTCAATTAGCCATCATATTATGTACCTAGCACGTAGAATACTGTACATATACTGTACATACACGTGTGCACAGTATTGTAACTATGTACAACGTGTGTAACTATGATGTAGCGTACCCTATTGCCTACTACAATACAGGAACCTAGGGTACTACTATGTCCCGTACCGCAGGCACCCGATTTCACAGACTCTCCACTAACATACACGTACCTACAGTACAATCGCTCCCAACAGGTAAAGCCTTAACCTTTACCTTTGTCACGAAATTTTGTCCCCAAGCCCCCACTAGTCACTACAGGTTACCAAACTAAAAATGTCACGTAATCATCAAACCACCTTTTGAATTGAACCCAGGCTACATACACATACACCATACAGCCAACTGTATCAGACCTTCAATCCTTACGTACAGTACATACATACCTCATCATGTAACGGCAGCGGTTTGGCCAATCCGATCCTAACCGGTCCTTTCGGCGCGGACTTGAGCGCCTTAACCGCCGTATCCAGACTGGAGTTGAACAGCTGGGTGTTGTTGACGAAGAGCAGACGGTCGCCGGGGACAATCCGGCCATCCGTCGCCGCCACTCCGCCCGGCACCAAAGAGCGCACCACGATCACCGTATCCGACGGATGCAGGGGGTCCTGCAAAAGTCAAGTAATTTTGGTATTTGGTAATGGTATTTTGGTAATTGGTAATGCTTGGTAATTTTGCAACATCATTTGGTAAATTTGGTGGGATGAAGGAGGTCGTGGAAAAGTCAAGAAAAAATCCTGCTTGGTAATTTGGTAAAATATTTTTTGGTAATTTGGTAACACCATTTGGTAAGCTGGTAACACGATTACGGTATGCGTGGAAATGGTACAGTACCAAGAAACAACCACCCGATCGAATCCACAGCGCAAAATTTTCCCTTTCAGCTATGGAATTTTTGAGCTATTCCCCACCATTATACCAGCCAAAAATTATCAGCTAATAAGTAATCACTGACAAACAAACCCCCAACCCCCAAAACAACCCCCAGGCCCCAACACCCACCTGATAATCGAGGACGGAGAAGCCGAGGCCGCGCTCGCCCTTGAGCAGCTCCACCAACACCGGCGTCGTGGACCAGACCGCCAGGCCAGTCAGCGGCTCCAGGGACCTGGAGCGCAGTCGCTTCTCCACCTCCTCCTCCGACCACCAGACGCCGCCACTGGGACTGAGCAGGGTGTGCTCTGACTTGGCCTAAAAAAGGCAGAAAACGTCTTCCGAGTAATATAGATTGGGGAAAAACATGGTGGGCAATACAAATATACCAAGAGCCCATACCGTAGAGAGTGCGACACAAGGCTTTAGTACTGAGACATAGGGCAGCAAAGCTTATCGGCTGCCTGTCACATATTCCAATAGGGCTACAGATTCGAAACTTAGCTCACGCAAATGCTGAAAGTCTCAGCTTTTTCATGGTGCAAAAATTATTCACATCCGACCACGGCAAGTGGTCAAAACTTTTGATTCTTTGAAGCCTGTTCAGGGTATCTCGGGACAGGACCAAAATTTTTCAAAGCACCCAGAAAAATTTTAAAGCACCCAAAATTGATGAAAATTGACGAAATTTATCAGCTAATACCTTGCTAAGGCCTAAAGGCTTTCATGCTTCCTTCCTACTTTCCAGCCTTTATGGATGGCCCATGTACTACAGTACTGTACTATTTTGTGCAGCAGGACAAATTCGCGCTGGTCTTGTGTACGTACAGGGTAGTATACCGTATTTACCTGTGCATAGCCCTAGGCCTACATAGAAAATCCACAAAATTTAGGTGCATGCACAGGCAATCTTTACCTTGCCAGCGCCAGGTAATTAATTTTACCATGCCATGCCTGCCAGCGTGCGCTGGGCTACGATCAAATCACATGAGAATTGGTAAAAATTCGCCGAAGGCGAAAAATTTTTTGAAAAATGATCTCAGAAACGCCAGAAAACGCATCACCGAAGAGCTTTGCGTTGCTACCTGCGTAAAAATATTTTTTTTTCAAAGCACCCTCAGCAAAAATAAAGCACTTTTAAAGCACTTTACAGTAGGGTGCTCAAATCAAAGCACTTTAAAGAAATAAAGGAAATAAAGCACCTCGAGAAACCCTGCCTGTTTATGCAGGAAATACACGCCCGCGAAAAACAAAGCTGTGACTGCCGGCCCCGTAATTACGATCCAGCAGTCGGAGCGATCCAGCAGTCGGAGATAAACTCATCGCGGACTTGTGGCTACGTAATTACGGGCCAACAAACTCATCGCGGACTAGTGGCTACGTAATAATACGGGGCCGCCGGTCACAGCTTTGTTTTACGGGGGCGCGTATTGCAGGCAAAACCCGGCTTCAAAGAATCAAAAGTTTTGACCACTTGCCGTGGTCGGATCTGAATAATTTTTGCACCATGAAAAAGCTGAGACTTTCAGCATTTGCGTGAGCTAAGTTTTGAATCTTTAGTCCTATTGGAAGCTGTGACAGGCAGCCGATAAGCTTTGCTGCCCTATTTCTCAGTACTAAAGCCTTGTGTCGTACTCTCTAACGGTATGGGCTCTTGAATATACGTATACATATGACAAGTGGGAAAGTTTGGCATGATACCTATGTATGTATGTCGAAATGGCTATGGCATGGCATGGCATCATAATTTGTGGCGAACGCCACCAACAAATTTGGCATCACTACTCTTGCTTGCGCTTTCCGGCTACTATGCATAGGGCAGCCAGGGCGGGGTACTACTGTACGTGCGTACATACGTAGTACATATTGTACATTTTCCATTGGTATACGAACCGGTAGGTACAACGTATGTAACGTACGTGCGTGGATTACATTTCGTGGTACCACGTACCGTACCTATCGATGTACGTAATTTATTTCTATTCAAGCGAAACCATCCCTACATTATTTCAAGCAAATCTTAGACCAAAAGCTTTCTTCATTCAGTACAATAATAGTCCTATTGTATACCTACCGTACGTACATACCTGACCTACTCTATTGTAGTTCACGAGATCCGATTCAGCATGGTGCATTACTGCATACGTAGAGCATAAAAATATAAATAAGCTACAGTACAGTAGCTGCATACACCGCAGTACATACGTGTACATCCCCACCTTGATGAGTCTCTCCAGTCCTCGTCCCTGATACCCTGAGGAGTGATCCACGGGCATGTAGAGGTTGGCGGGGATGGGGCGGTGGACGGGACGCGCCACGACCACGCGCGTGAGAGAGCCGGGGCTGGGCGCCGCCTGCGAAGACAGCACACCCACCACCCGCATGTGGTTTTCACCGTGCAACTCCACGCCGTTCACCTGAACATAGGCGGAAGAGAAAAAAATCAAACGTATCTTTTCTAAGCTTATGCAAAAGCAAGAATAATATGACCTAACAAGAATGAAACACTACTTGCAAAGAACGGATTGAACCCTGCCACATTCTGACTAGATTACCATCAAGGAACATATCTGAATAGATTAGAGGGTTTTATTGTTTTAGCGTTTCCTTCATGCGTATGCGTATATTGTTTCTACTTTCCTTGATTGTAATCATCCATGATTACAAACAAGGCGATATCGACTATTGTAATCATCGATGGTTGTAATCAAGTCAAAATGCGGCAGGATTCAATGATCGTTTCTTAGCGTGTAGTGTTTCATTCTTTTTAGGTTATATTATTCTTGCTAAAAAGTGGATACAGTAATGGGGTAGATATTGGGGACTAAAATTTGGGTTAACACCTACCGCGACCTGGCATTACTGTTGGCAACAAGGTGTGGTGTTGTCGGTTTGTTATCGGCCTGTTGTTGGTTTGTTGTCGGTTTGTTGACGAACGGACAACAAACGAAGACAACAAACGAACAACAAGAACAAACCAACAGCTGAACGACTAATTGCGGCCAACAATGACGCCAGGTCGCGGTATGTGGTACAATGCGGTCTCAGAATAATACTTTATGGCGGGGTACCGAGGGATAATTTGGGCGAATCGGTTACTTGAACTCGAGAGTACGTACTGTACCTATAACTCATAAATAAAAACTTTCCGCCCCAGATTATCCCGAAACAACCTCGCCATCGGTCCATCGTGCACATGTAGGTCTCTTTCCAGTCCACCCCCTTTTAATTTACCTCTAGCAATTCATCTCCAGGTTTCAGTTGGACACTGCAATGGGCGGCCACTCCGTCTGCGCTCACCGACTGGATGTAGTGATGAGGACGCAGCTCGGCGCCGTTCTCCACGTCCACCGTACCCTCCAGTGAAAGACCGATGTGAACGCCGGCAGCTGGCGACACAGCCTCAGAAATCTGCGCATATAGCAATGAGATGACACTGGGCCGAAACATCAAATTCACGAGTTCACCCAGGCTGCTCCCATAACACAATAACAAAATAATTCGTCGTTTCTGGAATGTGCACGCCTGCAGCTGGCGACACAGCCTCAGAAATCTGTGCAGAAAGCGAGAACCAAGGTGACTACGGGGCGAAACATCAATTTCATGCGAGTTCAACCACGGTGCTCCCGCATAACACAATAACGAAATAATTTGTCGTATCTTGGTTATCTCGTGACTTTGATGTTTCGGCTGGCCATGATGACCAGCAGTGGCCATCTTGCCACCACCAAGGAATCATACGTTTGCCATCAAATGAGCCAGAGGATACTTTTCGGAAGATGTAATAAAAACTAGAGCTCAAACTCGTCGACTTCTCAGACAACAAATTTCAGGATGAGTTTTAAATGGCATTATTACATACAATATACGTAGATAGTACTGTACATTACATAACCTCACAAGCCTTACAATAATCTCCAGATCCTCGTCATCCACAATTCGCGCCCAATACTCTCTTAACTCCTCCCGAGTCATGCCGTCCGTTCTTCTCCTTTTCTCAGGCGGAACGCCCAGTAAACCTTCCCCATTCACAGGAGTTTGCATAGAAGAGGAGGCAACTGGGGTCACAGTGATCGTAGCTCGTCGTCTCACATCCTCATCCTCGTTAAGCTCCATAGATCTGGTGGCGATTGCCGCATCCACTTCCATCAAAAGCTCAGTTTCTACGGCAGTAGTCGTTGCGTTAACACCTACCGTAGTCGGCGGTTGTGGTGGCGGCAATAGTTCGCTAAGCTCGTCTTTTCTACCAGTCAGAATCTTCGATTCTTCTTCCTCCCCCTTTATCTCAATCTCAGTTGTCGCTGCAACGGTGGTAGGCCTTAACCCTGGAGCAGAGGCGGCAAGTTTTTCTTGTTCTTCCGCAGGTTTTTGAGCTTTTTGAGCATCAGATCCAGAAGAGTGCATGTCCATGAAACTCGTATCCGCTTCCTGCCGTCTCAGCATGTCCAGATAGCGAGCCTGAGTGGAGCGGGCAGAGAACCGGACCAGTTCCAGACTCACCCGAGCGCCGGAATTCACCAGTTCCTGCACGGATTGCGCGTGACTCAGACCCTCAAGGCATTTGTCGTTCACCTGGAAGTGGATGAAGAAAATATTATTCACGACACCATTACCTGCGGTGTAGCGGGCTGGGCAAGCTAGTACTCTTTCCGTTTATACAGGGTGTCCCACGTAAACCTCCCTAACGATCCAGCCTTACAACTTCCGTACTACATGAGATACCAAGCTGAAATTTTCTCCCCAGAAACCCAGGAATATGCCATACTTTGTGGAAAAACTTGAGCCAGATAGGTGAAGCAGGGATGAAAGTACGAGCTCGCAAAGTTGCGACCACGTTTTTCAATCCGACCACGACTTGCGACCAAGTTTTTCAACATTTTGAAATCAATCAGTGGTGCCACTATTGACCTCGACAGCCCCTTGAAGGCAGCTATGAGCTGCATATATCGCCTGTACTTCTCACTCCTTTGTGTTCTGGACTGGATGATGTTCAGCCATTGTTGTTCCGCCATATTACCATGCTGGATGAGCTGCATGACCATGCTGAGCAGAAGATTTTCATTTCAAAACCACGCTCAGTGAGGAAAATGATAAAAAATAGGGTCCAACATTTCAATGCCTGTAATTTCGTTCGCTGTGGGCCTATCTGGCTCAAATATTGCCACAAAGTATGGCATATCCTTGGGTTTCCGGGGACAAATTTTCAGCTTGATATCTCTTATAATACGTAAGTTATAAGGCCGCATCGTTAGGGAGGTTTACGTGGGACACCCTGTAGAAGGGTTCAAATCCCAGAATAGATAGAATACTGTACTTGTGTACCGATGATGAGTACGTACGTACGTACTGTATCTATTTACTTCCGGTTAAAACACGTACGTTATGTACTGTAGATACGTATACCACCTAACCCATCGTACCCTAAGAAAGGATGGATATTGTTGGAAAATGGAACGACGCTAGAAAATGTAAGCATGCCGGTAGCTTTCAGCCTAGCAATTAGCGGAAGTCTTGAAGCCTCTTCTTTATGTACCCTTGTTTATCGGAGGGAATAATGGAGAACAAAGTGGCTGGCTTTCTCACCTTGTAAATGAGATCGGACACTTGAATGTTTCCGTTACGCTCTGCGGCACTGTTTGGCACTAAGCTCTTCACGAATAAGCCCCCGATCTCCTCTGAAACATCAAAGAAACCAGACATCAACACATGTAGTAATGTAGTAGGTAATTCAGCACTTCAAACACTATGTAGTCGTCCATCCTTCCCCATCCATTAACGTAGAGCTATCGAATCTACAGTACGATTCTCTTTGTGAAAGTTTTTGGATATTCGTACATTTTAAAATTGAGAACAAAGCGGGATCAGTACTTATGGTCACAACGAGAAGCGTGAATAGGAGCTGTTTGAAGTTAGTACTTCGACGCAGCAAAAGCGAGACAGTGGGCAAAAACTTGGCATAAAACGCCTCTTAAAACTCGCGCATTTATGACAAGACAGGAAGGCTGCGATGTTGACGGCAATAAATATGTGAGAATAAGCGCTTGTTCTATAGTCTGGCCAATAGCAGTTGGCACCTGAACTCAAGGCGCATTGCGTAAAATAGATTTACAAATGCGGATTTCTGTCCACGCTTCGTGTACTCCTATTTAGCAGAAGTACATGCAAACTACGCAACTCGCCTTGAGTCCAGGTGCCAACTGCTATTGGCCAGACTATAGTAAAATAGTAGTCTAGCCAACAAGCTATCTTTCATTGTTGAGCAACACGCCAGCCGCAAAAACCATGTACTCCTAGAGAGGCCTTCTGACGAAGGCCCCACCTCGCCGCCGCCTTCGTTTCCATGTTCTGACGAAGGCCCCACGAAGGCGGCGGCGAGGTGGGGCCTTCGTCAGAAGGCCTCTCTAGGAGTACATGCAAAAACATCGACATAAAAATTCCCCAGAGGATTTTTCCTCCTCTCACATCCTGCTTTCATCTTCATTCAAAGTTTGTGGGCGGCAAAAGAAGTCGAAAAAATATTCGCATCAAGAAAATCGACAAAAAAACAGAAGGCTGCAAAAGATAAGTAAGCCATAAGCTTGATAGATGACATCAGTAGAAAAGCTGACTATTCGCTGCTTGCGCTAAGAATAATTGCGTTATCGCGAAAATCCTTCTGTGTTTCAGTGCGTTTTTGATCGGTGCCAACGGGTTCACGGATAAAAAACGTGCCCTGAAATGAAAATCAAGAGCGGTCAGATCGTGACCACCTTAATTCTTACAGCGCAAGTAGCGAATATGTAGTACGTTTCCTACGCGTTGAAAATGCGCATCTTCTTTTTAGCCTATGTAGAGATGAGATAAGTTAGATAAAGTAAACTCAATCAACGCGCAAGACGGACCGGCATTCCTAATTTCCCCAATATCTTTCAGCAAGTAGTAGTACTGAAAAAGTTTCGTTTCAGCCTTCTTTTGAAAGAGTGGATAAGAAAGCAACTGATTATTGCTCAAGTCCAAAAGCAAAAGCTTTCGTTTCTCTTTTAGTGGAGCTACGCGGGGAAATATCAGTATATTCGCATATGTCCGTCTACGCAGCGCGCCTTAATTTTAGTACTTCATGGCCAGCGAGAGTAAGTTGTAATCAGCAATCAATCTGCGCATGTCCAAAAAGTGATGACTATCTATCAATAACATTTCAAAATTTTCTTATCATCACCATCAAGAAGCTGCTTACTTCAGATTTATTGAGGAACTAAAGACTTAAACTGCTAACCAGGAACCAAGCGAGTCAAGAATAATTTTGTCCATAGAAGTTGCGTAACTTAGCAAGCAAGTAGGTTATGAACAATGGCAGCACTACCGGTAGTTTTCACACGCTACCGTACCCTTCAAGCTGGGAAAGATGGCAAACCCAAAAGAAAATATTTTTTGGCAATAAGCAATAGCAGCCGTTTTTATGCAATCCTAAGCGATGGGATTTTCTCAAGGAGATACACCCTACTAACCATTCTTTTGGCGTCCAAAATACTAAAACACATAAGAATTGAAGCTTATAAAAATAAAAAATAAACATTGAAACAAAAAACATATAGAAGCTCAAAAAACATTTTTGTTCAAAACTATACAGGAAGTTTTCACTGCAAACGTTCATAGGTAAACTACTGGCCCCAAACAACTTTTTTAGGCCTACAATCAAACATAAAAAATACGTATAATTACAGTAGGCTACAAAATACAGTTGTACCTTTCATATGCACATAGCCGGCAACAGTAATTCCGAGCCCGGTCTTTCTGTCCCGTTCCAGCACTGTGTCAAATTGCTCCACCAAGGCGGGTGACCAATTTTCGCGATAGAAGGTTTTGGCAGTCTGAAAAACAAGAACACGATCATCCAAACGAGGTTATTTAGTTACCTATTATTTCCCTAATTATTTATTACCTATTATTTCCCTATCTATTTATTTATTTACGTATTTCTTATCTTATTGTTGTTCAGGCCAATGCTAACACTTTTTTAAGTCTATTATTTTTCATTTTATTTTAATATTTTTTAGCATATTTTTATTTCTTGTGTACCAATTTCTTTTTGACACTCGGCCTATTCAATTGCTCGGTATTTTTCAGTGGTCGATGCTGCAATGCTAATATTGCTTGCTGAGGTGGGGAAGGTGGCAGCTCAACCAATTCCTGTGGGGCCAATTGCGCAACTACTGGAGCTGGTTGTTGCACTGGTGTTTGCTGTGTTCCAGATGGATCAGCTAAATCCTTGTGTGCTGCAAATGATTGATCCAATGAAGGCTCAACCAAATCTTCAGCAGTTAATTTTATTGGTGCCACTCGCAGCTCAGCCTGCTTTTCAGTCGTAGAATTTTCCACAACAGGTCCAGATGCAGCTGCGTTGTAGTGCAGTAGCGATGACACTTCCTTTTCATCTCCAGCATCAACTGGTATTCTTGCTGCTGCATTTGCATTCGCTGGAGGTGATTGCTGCCTCTGGCGCGGAGCAATGGCTGCAACTGGAGATGACTGCAGTTGTCGATGGCAAGCACCCATGTGAAACGAGCTGGGCCTGCACTTGCCATCATTCTCCACAATGGCTGTGACATACTGGGAGCAGCTGGTGCAGTAAACTTCAGTGATGACTTGCTTTGTGCTACGCAATTGCGATGGATCCTTATGCCTTCTACTGCTACGACATCGAAAACAATTGAGGCTCATACTTCATTGTTTGTAGGCACTAGGCAGCAGGTACCAGTAAATTGGCATTCAATCAATCACAAATGACTTGTGTCGATTGCAAACAGGGCATATGATTTGGTACATTGGGGGGCGATGATGCAACACGCAGGTCTTCATTCT
The DNA here is from genome assembly GCA_030247985.1 of Epsilonema sp. ZAB3_2. Classification (NCBI taxonomy): domain Eukaryota; kingdom Metazoa; phylum Nematoda; class Chromadorea; order Desmodorida; family Epsilonematidae; genus Epsilonema; species Epsilonema sp. ZAB3_2. The sequence goes on from JASAMW010003743.1 coordinate 40,533, forward strand.
CCAATGTTATGTCTATGCTTTACAGCTTCCAATCTCAATCAACCATCTTCCTCTTTGAAATCAAAAAACCATCACGGAAGCAGCAAAGAATTTCATGAGTGCGCCACACAGAAGCCATATATCTTTCTTCGTTTCTTTATAACATGAGGCAATCAAGCTAGAAATGCCAGTGGATGGAACTCATTCTGGACTTTTCTTCATATCTTAGCTTCCTCCGTTGCCGGTGAAAAGAGTCATACCATCTTATATCGCATTCAATCAGCTTCAGGCTTGTGTGCAGCTATTACAGGAAGAAGCATGCAAAGCTGTTCCGCCGTAGACAATTGTGTGCATACATAGTACCGGTACCACATACATTTTGTAAGTACAAGACAGATGTAACGTATGTATGTAACAAGGAATCTCAATACTACTACGCACATGTACGTACATAGTCAGTATGCAGCATAGTACATACTATGTACGTATGTATACATGTACTATGTACTATGTACATACGTATGTACATGGCTGTACATACAGTAATGTAGTATTATGTACACATTCACAGAAAGCGGAACTGACAGGAAGCAAAAGGCAGTCAATAGCCCGCATATTTGGGAGAAAAAGACGCATCATCTTTTTCAGCTGCCTTTCACATTTCCTTGAGTGCCAAAAATCGAACAAGTCGCACAGAGGCAGAAGCTGAAGTACCTACATTTAAAGATACAAAATGCGCAGAAAAGACTACCACTAATTTGGCAGAGCGCAGCCAGTGAATCTACGTATGGAAAACGTCATCAAGCTATTTCCTCAAATTCCAGGGGGCCAAAATATTGGCAAGAAGACAAACGAAAAATGCCACAAACGCGCATCACAGCAGTTGTCCCACTTCTGCTAGTACACAACATTTTGCTTGCGTGAAGCACAGAAAGTGTCCAAAGCTGTGTTGCATCCACACAGAAGCTTCTCTCTGAAAAAGCTTTCGAAAAAGCTAAACAGCTCTCGTTTTTGCCACGATCACCGTCAGCTCAGCATTCATTAGCATACCTGCTGCCGCTTTTTTCTGGGCAGCACGCACCACCACATTATTCTCCCTAGCTATGTTCGAATGTATGTACATACCTACCTAACCCATGTATGTATGTAGGTACATTACAGGATGCGCCTATGCGGCCATTACCTTTTCGCTGATGATGTTCAAAAGATGAAAGCAACAGCAGCATTTTTGCGGTTTTGCTTCGCTCAAAATCCTCACACAGCTGCTGCTGTGCTTACATGGGGATTGTGAGATTAAGCCGTCGAAAAGGCACACATATAAGCCACAAACTGCCAAAATTTTATTGCGAAAACATGCAGCTCAGTTACGCAGGCAAGAAAAGAAGCGACAAGATGAGATTTGCGACGTTTTCGCCTTACTTTTAATCCGTCAGCAAACTTCAACTGTCGACGCGGCTTGGACGTGGAATTTGGATGCAGCATTGTTGCCAACTTTTTCTCCTTCTGGGTATTCCAATTGTAACCAGATTTGCAGGCACTTTTCTTCTTGGCGTCCGGGAAAGCTAATTAGGCATTCTTGTCGCAAGAAAGTGTGACAAAATGGTTTCCGAATTCGTCGCGCACTTGCAAGATTTCCTTCTGAGACTCGTGCGGTTGTATTTTTAGCACATTGAAAAGGTTGGTTCAGCTTCCTCTGTTTGCAGTAAAACCCACAGCTGCAAAGTCTGAGCAGAAGGGAAACGCAGTAAGCTATTAGAATCCACAGCAAGGACCATGGCTGCACAAAAAAGCCTTATTGCAGCTTTTTTTCGCCAAGGAATTACACATTTCTCGCTTTCCATTTGTTGACAGGAAGAAGGCAGTTTGTCAAGTTTTTTGGTTGATCAAAAAGCTTTCCATCAGATAAACAAGATTGGTGAAGCAGAAGCAAGCGGTGCAACTTGAGCTTACACTCTTTCAGCTGATCATAATCGCAAAGCTTTATGTACATTACATACTAAAAAGATCGACACATGCATTGTGTAAAAAAAAGATTTTTCTCTCGGCGATAGGTCTTTTGAACAGAAGCCATCAGCTGAATAATCACTGAGAACTTCATCTTTGTTTAGCCGTTTCTCTCAGAGAATAATACCATGCAACTGATAAGCTAGTACAGTATGGGAAAGAAGTTGCGGCTCTGTTCGCTCGCTGTACAAATGTTAGCATTGGGGAATATTATGGCCAACTTGAAGTTATACCATAGTAGGCAGGCACTTCTGAGGAACGAATATGAGCTTGGATAGCCAATTACCGCCTCGTTTCTGCCTCTACAGAATGAAGTAGGTAAGAAATAGACGGAAAAGTCGCCTTGGGGAATTTGGAGTAATGGAAAATTATGCAGACTGCAAAATGGAGTTCGAGCACAACGTTGTGGTATGTACTTAGGCATGTGATGTACTACGTACCGATGAAGGAACACTCCTGCAAAGCTTCGTGTATAACCCCTGATGTCATTTGATTCATTATGGGTAAAAGAGTGGCGAAAATAATCACCAATCACAAAGTATACTTATACAGGGTGTCCCACGTAGACCTATCGAATGGTCCAGCCTTATAACTTCCGTATTACAGGAGATATCATGCTGAAATTTTGTCCCCTGAAACCCAAGAAAATACCATTTGTTGTGGCAAAATTTGAGCCAGATAGGTCAAGTAGGAATGAAAATACGAGCTTGCAAAGTTTCGAGCACGTTTTTCAACATTTTGAAATCAGTGGTGCCAATATTGACCTTGACAGCTCATTGAAGGCAGTTATGAGCTGCATATCGCCTATATTTTTGAATCCTTTGTGTTCTGGACTGTGATGACGTTCAGCCAGTTTTGTTTAGCCATGTTGCCATGTTGGATGAGCTGCTTGACCATGCTGAGCAGAAGATTACAATATTAAAACCATGCTCAGTGCGGAAAATGCGAAAAACAGGGTCCAACATTTCCAAGCCTGTAATTTCATCCCTAGTTGAGATATCTGGCTCATATTGTGCCACAATAAATGGTATTTTCTTGGGTTTCTGGGGGCAAAATTTCAGCATGATATCTCCTGTAATACGGAAGTTATAAGGCTGGACCATTCGATAGGTCTACGTGGGACACCCTGTATGTGTAATGTTTATTTTGCTTTGCATGCGTCTTTTACGCATTCTTCAAAACAGAAGGGAGACTAATATACGTAGGGGGACAAAAACTTAAAGTTTTACCACTGAAACAGTGGATTGCACTAGAACGGGTAAATACGACGCTTTACAGTTCTCTATGTCTATAGCTGTAGATTCAGGCTACTGTCTGGTCCATTGCCGATAGGAAAGGAAAACGTGAAAAAATAGCTAGCTGGAATGAAGTTCATTGTTTTTATCAGTAGCTAGCAGAAATGAAAGTGGATGAACCAAGAAAAAAGGAGAAGCTCTTTTTGCGACCCTCGGCTCGCCATTATGGAATAAAAGAGTAATAGGAGAATGCATTACGGTAAATTGCTAAATGATGGAATAGCATTAGGCCTACTCATAAATTCGATAAAGTATGGACTCTGACTGAAGCAAGTACCGCTGCCCTTTTGAATGAAAATTGTCAACCATTCGCTCAAGTTCTCGACTTCCTTCACAGGTCTATTTATTTAGGCCCATAGATTATTTTTACTTGTTTATTCCTGCTTTGGATCTATTATTTATTTATTTATTTATTTATTTATTTATTTATTTAGGCCTATTTGTTTATTTTTATTTACTTATCTAGTAGACAGATACATACATGCTACATGCTACTGCACACTTATTTATTGGCAACAGTATATTTATTTGCCCTATTTTATTTACCAGTTCATTTGTCTCTAACTAATTTCAAAAATATTCATAAAACCTTCACTACCCCCCCCCCCCCCTCCCCCATCCAACCAAACCATCCTTACCAAATTCTCCAGGTCGATAACGGGCGAAACCGGTCCTTCCTGCTCCTGAACCTCCCTCTTCTCCCCTCCAATCAATTCTGCAGCACTGGATACTTGAGCAGAGGTCGGCTGTTCCTCCTCTTCCTCCTCCCCACCCTCTCCCTCCGTGGTCGTATCCTCCTCTGTGGTCGTGGCTTCTTGATGGTACAGGGTGACCTGCTCCTCAAGCGTGGCCGGGTCTAGGACGAGTTTGGTGGCCACGGTGAACGCACCACGGTCGTCGAAATGGCGAACGGTAGCTGAAGGCAGAAAGCGGAAAGAGTTATTTAGGGTACTCAGGGAGTAGGTAGCGCGGACAAAAACCAGGCGCAAAGTGCCTAATTCACCTCTTTGCCTGCCACCTTTCGGCATACTGTAATTTTGCGCCTCTGGCAGCGCTGAATTTTGGGGCGCAAAAGGAAAATTGGGGCGAAAATGCACCTCAAGTTACTGCGTACCTACCCCCTAGGTACTGTGTGGGGTAAACCCGGACACGGGATAAACCCGGCCACCTAGACACTTTGGCCTCGCTGTTTCAGCGAATGATGAACCGAATGACTCATTTGAAATAGGAGAGTTCAAGGAATCGATTGATGTAATATTTGTCTCAATCGGTCCAATGGTTCCTGAGATATGCAGCACTGAAACTTATGTGGTCGGATTTTCCCATGACCGGGTTTCACCCATAGTTACCTACCGTACACGTAGTTTTCAAAAAAAATCAAAAGGGAAGGGTATCGGAGTAAACCCGGCCATTTTTTGGTCGGGTAAACTTGGCCGCCGACTGCAGAAAGAACGGCCGTCAGTGTACTCTGCTGCAGTGTCAGTGTCTACGGCTGTCAGTATGGGCTACACACGTGGTGAGTAAACTCACGGTGAATTCGACGGTGAGTTTGAACTTCGAGTTTTATTTCTTGTGTAGAGCATTCTTACTTGCTCCCAAGCGCAAAATTTTTCTCACGTGTTCACACGACGGTGAGTTTCAAACTCACGGTGAATTCACTGGCCTCCCTATGCTTCATCGCATACTTACTGGGAATTCCCCGTGAGTTTACTCGCTCCGTGTGTAGCGCACTAGTGTAGCTAGATGGCCGGGCTTACCTCACATCACAGTTCCAAAAAAATATAATTGGGCTTAGGGGAAGAATGGAGCACACAGTGTAAACGAAGGAGGCAATCCCTGACTCATATTCGCTCCATTTTATTGGGTTTTTCGATTCCCCATTTTATTGGATACCCATTTTATTGGGTTTTACGAAACCATAATATTGGGTTTTACGAACCCATTATATTGGGTACCCAATAAAATGGGGAATCGATACCCAATAAAATGGGTTGTAAACCCCAATAAAATGGGTTCGTAAAACCCAATAAAATGGGGAATCGAAAAACCCAACCCAATAAAATGGTTTCGTAAAACCCAATAAAATGGGTACCCATTATAATGGGGAATCGAAAAACCCAATAAAATGGGTTCGTAAAACCCAATAAAATGGTTTCGTTAAACCCAATAAAATGGGGAATCGAAAAACCCAATAAAATGGGGCGAATATGAGTCAGGGATTGCCTCCTTCGTTTACACTGAGCCCAATGAGCCTCAGCCTGTTTACTCTCCATTCTTCCCCTAAGCCCAATTATATATTTTTGACAGTACCCTACACAGCTTCCAGAGTGACTTTGCGACCATAATAAACGCCGATCAAATAGCTAACTTTTAATTTACCCCACCCAGCTACGAAAGGTTTCGAATAGGAAATTTATTTTCCCCTTGTCCAACATTAGGGTACTGTGGGGTACACCCGGGCACCTAGGTAGTAGACCAATCTCAGCAAGCATACACCCGATTTAGCCAAGTGTTCTACCAATCGATTCCTTGAAATCTCTTCTTGAGCTACCGTGCTCATCAATACTGCTGAAGCGGCAAGTTCAGAAAGGCTTAGGTGTCCGGGTTTACCCCACAGTACCCTACCGCAAGTCTGTGCGGTCAACAAAAAAGCGTGTGGGAGCCCAGTGAGTAGGTACAAGAGTGTAAGTTTGAGAAATTGAGCTGTGTAGTCAGATGAGGTCGTGCGCTAAGATGCGTAATCCCGCACTGCGCTGTGTGTTCGACTCACGCACTGGCTGCCCAATTCTTCGAACTGCTTCTCTTGTCCATGCATCTCTATTTATTACAGTAGTACCCTACCCCATCACGCCTGCTAACCTTCCACTCCGGTCGCCGGATGTTCCGCCGGTGCAGCTGCCTGAAACTTCTGCACCACCTGAGGTTCCCTGGCAGTGGCTGAGGATGGCAGGGGAGAGCCGCTTTCCGTTGGCCTACCAACCACAATCCGCACTGGGCTGCTCGTGTTCTGAGCTCTCAAGATCATCGCTACCTAAAAGCGTCATCATGTACTGTACAGCCAGGGTTGCCTATCAAAATTAAATTTTATGATAAGGTACGATATAAAGACCCTCAATCCGCACTGGGCTGCTCGTGTTCTGAGTTCTCAAGATCATCGCTACCTACCTACCTATGTAAAAGCGTCATGTACAGCATGACACGTACGCCAAGTTTACGGTAATCCGGGGACTAATTCGGGCCACCAAAACCTTTTCTCCAGAGGTGAAAACATAGGGAGAAATTGGTGTCACGTGGTATCAAAAATGTCGATCCGTGTGTGTTCTGGTGGTGGTACACTGTACAGTAAACGTCACGTACACGTACGTAACAGCTGGTTGTATGCATCTGTACCTGTATAAAATGCAATAATTGTTGTGTCATCCAACTGCGTGTCCTAGAAATTTAAAGGTAGAGGTAGCCCGAATTAGCCCACAGTTGGCCCAAATTACCCTGCACACGTAAAGACCGAGTAAACTTGTGAACGGCTTCATGCCGCGTTCACCAGACGTCCGAAAATCCGTAGGTCCGTTCGTCAACCAATAACGTGTCCGTCCGTCCGTCAACCCAATCCCACGTCAACCGCATACGGGTTGACAGACGGACGGGCGGTCATACGGAATTACGGACGTCTGGTGAACGCGTCATCACTCATCTCCGTTCTTCGCTTAGAAACAACCAACCAGAGTAATTTCCCCAGCTACTTAGCTAACCTGTTGCGAGGACATGCCGTGCAGGTTCACGTTTCCAATCTGCAGGAGATGGTCGCCGCTGCGCAGTCGGTTGTCGCGGTCTGCCGGTCCGCCGGGCAGGATCGTTTTCACCACGACGCCCGTACTCCGACCGCCCACGATCCCGAAACCCAACCCCGACCCGTCGTTCATCATCTCGATCACTTGCACTTGCGTGTAGTCACCAGTCAGCTGGAATAGAAATAATCATACATAGTAACTGCATCGTAACGTATGAACGCAGGTAACGCACGTACGGACAGCATCGACCAGTTGTGTAGTCGCGATTGAGTAAAAGTTTGCATCGATGTCTGCGGGGTCATCGGCGTCATTTGTTGTCAATTCTTCTTTTCACTTGCTTCGGACGTACGGATTTACGGACGTCAGGTGAACGAGGCATCAAACTTACAAACTGCGGGGTCGCTATCGACCATTAACCCCAACGCAACAACGCAACTGGTTAATACCGGCAGAGTGATGGTGGACGGTGAATTATACAGTGTAGAAAGAACGTACGTACAGTACAGTACGTAGTTAGTACATACACTAAGTATTTGTAAACACATTTGAGATGCGGCGGGAATTGAGCCGTCGACACAGCTTTTCGTTCTGTGCCACTGCGCTACACCACAACACTAAAAGAGCCAAGGCAGCAATTCTCAAAACTTACCACGGACACAGTTCATGAGAAAAGGTTGGTTCGAGAGAAGAATAAATTACCTGCGGGAAGGAACAAGTACGAACCCAAACGAAAAAGGAAAACCATCAAAAAACTCAACTGGACTGGACTAGATATGTAAATTCAATTCATAAAACTGTGGTTACAATGTGTGGCAAAGTCTTTTATTGAATTTGAATAGTATAGCCTACCTACATTCAGCCTGACCGCAGGGTAACCTTGGTACATACGCAGCGCACAATAGTACGCATGCATGATCAGCCTACACGTGGTACAGTTTACACATCAGCGGCTTTCTCTTCGCTTTCTTTTTCTTGCTCTTCTTTTTCCTTTTCTTCTTCTGCTTTTGATCCGTTTTCTCCTTATCTTCGTCTGTTTCAGACTCATTCATGCCACCAACTCCAAATCCAGATCCAGCTGCAATTCTGGAATGAACTTGTGGCCAGCTATCCCTGCTACCCTCATCCACGAAAGGAAAATAATTGCTACGACCTTGCGAAAAATTATCCCTCGACCATTCTTCTGAAATTTCTTTCCCTTCAACGATTTCCGTCGCCAGTGCTGCCTCCTCCAGTCGCCGCAAGCCAATCGTGCATACGTCCAATGGCTGTTCGTCGTCGTTATTTTCCTCCGCCGCAAATCCTCCGCTGTGTACAGCTGCAGCCAATGGCCACGCGTCGCTTTCCGTCGTAGCCAATCGCCGCGCTTCGCTGCCGGCCGTCAGTCGACGAGCGGCGGCGACGACGTCGTACGACTGTCGACTTCCGCAACTCCCGCTGGCGCTCTCCAACCCGCTCTCTTCGACGATTGTCGCCTGACGAATCAGAGCGGCCTCCTCGCGTCGACGGACCAATCGACGCAGAGCCAGTGATGCGCTTCAGACGTGAACTCCGAATTCGCTCCGAATTCGGATCCCTGACTAAGTGTATGCTTCAACATGTAAACTCTGCGAGTTCGCACCGAACTCGCTCCGTTTTTCCCAACATCCGTGTGAACAACCGAGTTTGTAATTTCGAAGACGTGTGAGTAATTGACGTTCGTTTCAGTTCAAAACGAAGTCTTTCCCAATTCGGAGCACACACTCGGCGCGCACGTCTGAAGCGCACCAGTGACGAGCCAGTTACGAACAGAACGGCGGAAAAGGCGCCGAGCATCACATCGGAATCGGGTGTCCAACTGATGTAATCTTCCTCAATTCCGGAACAAGTGGAAGATTTCGCTCCCATCCCAATGGACAAAGCGCTACTCTTGCGTCGTCGAGCCAGGTAATGATCCATGATAAATGTACTATGTAGGGTACTATGGGGTAAACCCGGACATGGCACCCTAAGCTTGTTCGGAACTTTCCGCTTCAGCAAGTGATGAACATGGTAGCTCATTTGAAGGAGGAGCGTTCTAGGAATCTATTGGTAGAATACTTACTTGTCTCAATCCGTCGTATGCTTGCTGAGATTTACTAGGTGTCCGGGATTACCCCCGTCTCCGGGTTTACCCCACAGTACCCTATAGCAGCAGCGCTGACAATTGTAAGCTTGGTCTACAGTTTTTAAAAAGAAGTGCGCCACACAGCGGTCAGGGTGTCCAAAGAGAAAACTCCATTGCTATGTTTGTAGTAATTTTTATATGTGAAGCAACACCGCAGCAAGAACTTTACGAGTTGGTCGCAATTTTGAGGCAACAGACATTCAAGTACAGTAGGTGTAGGTACTAGGTATGTACACAGTGCAGTAAGAATATTACGTACATGCGCACACGAGGAATATTGTTCGGGTTTATGACGAGATGAGCAGCAACGACGGAAGTACAGTTGAAGCGCTGACAATTTGCACAATGGGAAAATGATGAGATAGAAATTGAAAATTGAATGAATTTCTCATCGGCTAGAGACCACCGCTTTTGAGCCGAAAATGGCAGGGCCAGGGGCGCAATTTATGGATTTCCCAAATGGGCCAGACGGTGAACGAAAAATTTCCCGTAACTGTACGCAGGAGAAGCGCTTTGGTGCATTCCATCCACATTACGCATTAGCAACAGTTATGTAAATAAAGGATCGAGAAAAGACAGGGAAACAAAATAACCCGACAAAGTTACCTATGTAGGCCTGTAAAGGGGTAGGCGTCAGGCGATATTGGCCATTCATGACCAAGTGGCGCAGCGGCCAAAGCTTTACCCCTGACAAGCGAGTGAAATTCCTGTACATCGCTGCAGTAATAATGTACTGTACACGGTACGTACGTGCAGTGCAGTGCACTACGCACTTACACTATTGTCTGGCAAGAGTTCGCTAATGGCATTCAAGGCGCGTTGCGTAAAATAGATTCACAAATGCGGATTTATGTCCATGCTTCGTGTACACCTACTTAGCACAAGTATATGCAAACTACACAGGACGGTTTGAGTCCCATAGCAAACTCTCTCTGGCCAGACTGTAGTATACGTAACAGGTGCGTACGTACAGTACAAGTGTACTGACTGACACACGGCCCGATAGCGCAGTGGCACAACGCGCGCCACTCCTAGCTCATATCAACGGCCGGGGTTCAATTCCCTCCTACCATACCATCGATTACTACTATATAAACTGCAGGTTGTTTTTCCTTACCACCATGGTTGCATGTGGAATGACGGCGGTAGTGTCCACAAGCAGGGAATTCTGAGCGACCGTCAAGATCAGGATCGCCGTCGCCGTTTCCGCATTTTTGTTGCCAAAATAAAATCCATCGCGATAAGAGTAAAATTCATCCTCTTCCTTTTCCTGTCCTTTGCTGTTGCTGTTATTGTTGTCGCCTTCTTGAACTGTTATCAAATCTTGTCGAATACCCTCGAAGTGGCTCAGCACATCTTGTCCTGTCCATACGCCAGGCAAAAAGTGGGAATCCAAAGCCAGCAGCTCATCTCCTGGGCGTAATTTGCCGACTCTACAAAATAAACATCAAGAAATTACAACAAACTACCGCAAACCTTTATGTGGCGATTTCGCCACTAGAGGTACCCATCAGCTCCCAGAAGAGTCGTACACCCCGGGTCGGTGTGGACAGCTTGACAAAAAAAACCAAAGGGTGTCTATTCGCCGCGTAACAAAGTACGGTGCGCGCGCGTAGACAGTTGCGAAAGAAAAAGACCAGCCGACGGAAGCGCTCTGAGCGCGCTGTACTGTGTACGGCGGCGCATCCGGTAGAAATCCTTTGGTTTTTTGTTAAGCTGTCCACACCGACCCGGGGTGTACGACTCTTCTGGGAGCTTGAGGGTACAACACGTTGCAGTAGTTTCGCCATTAGGGTACCGTGCTGCAATGGGGTAAATCCGGCAACCTAAGCTCCTTGGAACTTGCCGTTTCAGCAAATGACGCCTATGTACAGCTCATTTTGAAAGATGAGAGGTCAACGAATCGATTGGTATTCAAATTTGTCTGAATCTCTCCATTGGTTGCTGAGATAAGCAGCCGCTTGAATTGAACGTGTTGGTGGTCGGATTTTCTATGGCCGGGTTTACCCCATCGTACCCTACAGGCTAGTGGAAAAATGAACATAAGAAGCATGGAACTTTTCTCGTACGGTATGTCCTTTACTGTTTATCAGAAAGAATCAAAGGAAGAGAAAAATCTTGCAGCATCTGTACAGAGCCTACATTGTACCCTATTTGCATTGACTTTTCCTTCAAAATAAGACCCAAAAGAATGCACTGCCTATCAGATTGCTACATGACCCGACCAAATATTGCGCGATTCAAAACCGAAGACTGAGGCTCGTTTTTACCGTGGTTAGAATTGGTGTCAAGGGAGCCGATTGTGGCACCAAGAAGCGGGGTCTTATCACGATAATTGTGACGTCAAGACAAGACAGAAAAGGGACAGAGAGGACAAAAAGCAAGCTTCTGCGATGCACATAAACGTGTGCATCCTCTACGCAGCTTTGTACATACAGAGACTGGACCTTCACTTTTTACAAGAAGACCATGCATACAAAAATATGGTCACGTACGCAGAAACACTGTAAAAATTAATGAATATTTATTTGTAACGTTACTGCTCAGGCAACCTGTCAGGCTCAGTCAAAAAAGTTTATGTATGTACTATACCAACGTATATTTTGCCTTTTGGGGCAAAGCCGAACAAACAACACATGGTCTCATTCATTCACTGACAGCTTAGGTACTGCCCTATGAGAACAGAACAGCATGAAACGATACAATTTTGAGGTTGTTAAAGGAAAGCCGCAAAGGCAAAGGGAGAAAGCCGAATGGATGGATGGAAAGTGTTATGTGTTGTTGGCGAACCACACGCCTGATCCAATGAACCGCAAATGATAGCGGACACATAACCGAATTTCCCCATTACCTCAGCGCGTGTGTGTCCCCAGGAGCAAATTTCGGCCCAGATTAAGCCCTGTCACCGCCTTAGCCCTAAATTCAATTATTATTGACTACACATTGACCACCGCCGCATCTTTCTATTCACGCACGTTTTGTAAGTACGCGTTGTAGGGACATCTTTAGCAATGACCGATGACATGCAATGCAGGGGAGTCTCACATGCAAGCGAAGCATGATGCATAGGCGTCATTTGGTCAAGTTCATGGTCTTTGCATCAGGCACAGACTACCAAATTAAGAACATGCTTCAAAGTTTTTCTTTCTAAAAGTACGTACGTACAGGGTGTAAGCAAGCATAAAGGAAAGAAAAGGAAGCGCTATTAAAATTGCACCCACGTTTGGCCCAGCAGTATGTAGTGTGTTTTGTAAGAAAATATAGCTTGCAATTGGCGACAAATTGCTTTGCTCGTTTTTTTCTGGAAACACATCCTGAAGCAGTGGAGGAATGAAAAAGTGGGAGCTCAGCAAAGAGTTAGGGTACCCCAATACATTTTTTGAAGATTTGAACCGTACTCGCCTATTTCGGTTCAACGCCGAAAAAAAAGAGTCCGGTTGGCCCAACCGGATCATTTTGATCCGGTTCGTGCGCTAAAGCAATCCGGTTGAGCATGGTCGAGTTCGGTTCAGCCATTTTTAACTGAAGTCAGTTCGGTTCAGTCAATTCTGTTGGGCGCTAGCAGTCCTTCAACCGTAGCGTTCCAGCGCACATGTCCAAATTTTTTTTCCTCATCAACCGGACTCATGACATCTCTGAACCGTACTGCTGAAACTGCTGAACCGTATTGTTCCAATTGCTGAACCGTACTGTTCAAACTGCTGAACCGTACTGCTGAAACAGTTGAACCGTACTGCTGAAACTTTTGAACCATACTGCCGAAACTTTTGAACCGTACTGTTAGAACATCGGAACCCAACTGTTGCAACATCTGAACCGAACTGTTGGAACTTTTGAACCGAACTGTGAACCAAACGAATGTGAACTGAACCAAACCGAACTGAGAGCCCAACTCAGCACCAATTATGCTCATTTCTTACTGTCCGGTATGCGTGACAGGCACTTTTCTGTGCATTGTTTCCCACACACTTGTTACTTGTCCTCTGCTACTGTTTCACACACAAAAGAACAGGAAAAGGATGATCAATTGGATTTGCAATGCTCAGTTATCGAGTTATTGCTCAGCCTGAGTGAGGCTGACAAATCGACATAGTTGTTGTCACTTTCACTGCTGGCACTTCACACGGGCGTGGCAGCTTCTTCCGCAAACTTGCTCCTGTGAAACATCTCAAAATGCTCCTGGCACAAGCCTTTCTCGCAGGTGGCGCACCAGAGATGTGTGCGGCGTTCGCGCTTGTAGATGATGTGGCACAGGTGACAGCGATGTTTCTGGTCACCCTGGAACACTGGCTGATGTTGCAATTCCTGTTCCCGTTTTTCCACCATCAAGGGCCGGTCAGGCTTGAACCCACCTTGTCCACAGGCCAGTAGTCCACGAATCACCATCTGGATGGAATCATGCAGAGTAGAATTAGAGGTGGTTTTAGAATTAAGCTCGTCTTGCTCAACGCTGATTGACTTCGCGATTCTACTTTCGCGATTCTCAACGCTAATTCTACTCTGCAGGATTCCATCCAGACGGTGATTCGTGGACTACTGGCCTGTGGACAAGGTGGGTTCAAGCCTGACCGGCCCTTGACGGTGGAAAAACGGGAACTAAAGTCGCACAAGAAATTTCATGAACCAGTGTAATTTTTTCTCAGCCAATAAAAGACGTAGAGCACAGCGGTCAAACTTCTACGGCTAACTTTAGCTTGCCGTTCCAATAAAAAAACCGTTTGTCTCCAGCGGCTCTCAGTGCCGAGATCTCGCCAAATTTCTTCAGTACTAAAATCGCCAAATCGGGCGTGGACCATTGGGCAATTCTAAACCTCGCAAACTCCCGAAAAATCAAAATGGCAGAAATAAGCATATGTGATGAAGACGATGAAAATGCGCATCGGGCGTACAGGGTCGTAGGGTGTCGTGGTTTGCGTGGTTTAGCGTCTGCCAAAAGGTGACACGATTTCAGTGCTGAAGGAATTTGGCGAGATCTTGACACTGAGAGCCGCTGGAGACAAACGGTTTTTTTTATTGGAACGGCGAGCTAAAGTTAGCCATAGAAGTTTGACCGCTGTGCTCTACGTCTTTTATTGGCTGAGAAAAAATTACACTGGTTCATGAAATTTCTTGTGCGACTATAGAGTAGAAACTCTAGAGTAGAATATTAGAGCTTACTGTACAATTTCAGTACGGTTCAACGGTTAATGTCTCATAGTTGCAGCACTGCGGCTCAGCAGAACATTCAGTTCGGTTCAGCCCAAAATTTAATTCGGTTCAACATAGAATTGAGTTCGGTTCAACATAAAGTTGAGTATGGTTCAACCTAAAATCCAGTCCGGTTCAACCAAAACTTGAGTACGGTTCAACCCAAAATCGAGTATGGTTCAACCTGAAATCGAGTACGGTTCAATCCAAATCCGAGTACGGTTCAACAAAGAAATGAGTACGGTTCAAGAAATTTTTAGTACGGTTGAAAATGTCACTGCCACTACGGTTGAGCCGCTGAGTGTCTCTCAGCCGTACTGAAGGAACACACGATTTTGTCCATGTAGTACGGTTCCAAAATTGTCCAGTTCGGTTCAAGCAAAGTTTAAACCGAAGTCAGTTTTGAACCGAAGCAGTCGGCTAAAAAATTTGATCAAAAATGAACATTCCGTGAGTACGGTTGAGAGAGAATTACTGAACCGGACTAAAAGTGGGTGGGATCTATAAATCCCACAAAAGATGTATTGGGGTACTTCACTTACGGCTTAGAAACTGGAAGGTAGGGAGCTGGAATTTGAAAAATTCAGCGAACAAAAGTCACGGCCCAACAAGTCCAACATGCCACATAAACACGCCAATACAGCTGCAGCGCCAATATGTAACTTCTGCATAACAGACAGCATCATCATGTTGAGAAACGAATTACTTGAAGCAGTCTGTACTAAATTAGAGCCATCTTTTTTCTGAAATCGAAACTAAGTTGCAGAGAACTATACAAAAGCAAAACCAGCGCAACAAGCAGTGCAAAAGCAGCTCATTTTTTCAGAAGCTCAGAGAAAGCAGTTTTTGCAAGTTTGAAACAATAACAAATGCTTTCAAAAACAAAATGCCATAGTAACAAAAATTTCACACTTCTCTCTTTTTTGCTGCAAAAGTCTTGCAAAGAGATGTCAAGTCGCTGTACGTACATGTACTGTACGCTACGCTACACAGCATGGCGACACATTGAGCCTTCTGGGCTAGCAAGTAATCTGGCAGTGCAGCAAGTTAAGTTACCGACCTCTGTCTGTCTGTATGCTAGCAAATTGCCGCCTGTCGCATTCTTCTTTCAATACAGCCCCACAAAAACCCCCCCCGCGCCCGACCCCCCCCCCCCCCAAAAAAAAAAAAAAACAAGAAACAAAAATAAAAAAAAAAAAAAGACAATATGTATGCAACATTGCGCAGCACAAACATAGAACACAAAAGTAACCCCCCCCCCCCCCCCCCCCCCCCCCCCCCCCTAGGATATATACACTCCTGCTGGAGATCTAAGCAGCGCTACTGTAAAACTCTAAAAATAAGGGACGTCCTAGAAAAAGAAGCAATCTGTCCAGTAATTTCGACATAAATCTTTCTGAGAAAAACCCACCCTATGCGAACAACATAATAATTACACGGTGCGGGGTATACTGTGGGTAAACCCAGCCATATGGGGTAAACTCGGCCGTTTAGTTTATTTTGTACTGGAAGACAATACCACGTCAACAAACCGGCAGGGTTTACCCTTACACCCTTAAAAAAATTCTTTAGGCGTCCCTTTATTTTGGACAATATTCCGCCCTTTATTTTGGACAATATTTCCTAAATTTGGAGTTTATTTTGGACAATATATTTCTTAATTTCGGTGTTTCACAGTACCCTATGTCATGTACAGCCAGCTGCGCCACGAACGGACGTCGAGGTTCAATCAATAAGCGCGAGTGCTTGAAAGTGAAGGAAGAAAGAAAGAAAAAGCATTAGGCCGGACTTCGCCTTCCTGCCAGAACTGATCAGCAACGATATCCACATGCACACGCACAACGCGGCATGAATGAGCAAAGCGGAACACTTTTTGAGACAGAAAAAAATTAGGGTACTATGGGGTAAAGTCGGTACGGTATTGGAAAAATCCGGCCACCAAGTTAACACATACCCCGAGGAGGCGTCATTGTTGGCAGCAGGAAACAGATTTGTTGTCCGTTTGAAGTCGGTATATGTTGTCTGTTTCGTGTTGTCAAGAATGACGCCTCCTCGGGGTATGTGTTAAAGACTAATATCTCAGCAGCCAATTGACCGATTGAGACAAATATATTATCAGTTGATTCCGTGAACTCTCCTCAAATGAGCTTTCAAATGAGCTCTTTGCTTCATCATTTGCTGAAACAGCAAGCTCACAGGAGGTTAGATGGCCAGGTTTACCCCATGGCCGGGTTAACCCCCACAGTACCCTTTACAATGGATGGATGGCGCAAAGGCGGCAAAAGAGTTGAGTGTGGATCGAGGATGAGGCGGGAAAAACAAACGCCTGCCCTCCCCACGTACCCTCTGAGGACCATTTCAAAAGTGAAAATCGAGTTGACTTGACAGAAAACAGTGGAGTATGCGCATGGAACAGAAGCGCATTCAAAGCTGAGAACAGAAGATGATTTTGTTCCATCCAGTGATACACAGAAATTTATCATGTCACAACAAGGATAGAGCAGTCTGTGTTCTAAATGTAGAAAGTGGTAAATATGAATTACGTAGCTGCACGGAAGTGTGGTGTGGGAATGAATGCTGTTCACACTATGGCAATAGCCCACTATGAGCACACGAGGGAGAATGTTAGCTGCCAATGCGCATGCAAACAATCGTTATTTATTCATTAGCGCTCAAGCCAGGTGAATTTTTTGCAAAACGGAAGCAGCCAGGATGGAGGGAGTGAGGGACATCAACATATTGTGTGGTTGTTTTGGTGACAAGGAAGAATAAGAGCAAATTCTCGCCTGCATCCTTTCCTAAAACAAAGAAGCCTGCACATTTGCAAAAGGCTTTGCAGTTTGCACTGACAAATTGCCTAATTCTATATACACGGTAGTATACAGCAGTCCATGGAATTGAAAAAAGCGCGCAAACCGAGGTGAGAACAGAAATGTAGCACGTTCACTCACACTTGCGCACTTTTTTTCAATCATTTATGATTTGAAATGAGAATGAATTCACAAGCAAGGCAGCGGCGATAACATAAGAAATTGTTGATAAAATTATTATTGCTTTTTTCCTATCCCAAGCCTAAGGCGCACATTGGGTTGATTGATATCTTATCAGCTTCTTTTATTCTCAGCTAGGGTGGAATCCCGCCTTACAACTGCATTCAATAAGCTACGTATGGGCTGTGAATTGAAAATGAAAATACGCCGCCAGAGTATCATTATCAAATAGTAAGCCTAAAATTAGAAGATACACGAAATGTAGCGAGACCGACATGCCAATGCAAAGCTCTGAGTGAAAAGACATAATGCCAAAGAAAGTGCAAGCGCCAGTGACAGAGAGAGAATTCTTCAGGACTGGCTTCGCCATATCAGTTGTGACAGTAGGCTTTTGCTAAGATGTCACAAAAAAGTAAGATTTTCGCTCCGCACACTGCATACGTAAGTTGGGAGTTGGGAGTGGGACACTGAATGAAGCTGTATGTATGTACATATACACATAGTACAGCAGTCAGAAGAATGCATAATGTACTTACGTACAGTATCCAGCATTTTATATCGTGGTGTGGAAGGAAAAATCATGGTCAGCTAGCTACATAAAGCTGAGGCGGCATGCTCTTTTCCTTTTTCTGGCAGATTGAATAAGAAGCTAATGAGAGGAGCTGTGCTTTCGAAACTCTTGGCAGGCAAAAGCTAGCTAACATGGCACTGGCACTGACTGCTGAAGCGCCCTGCTGGCTTAACTTGAAGTGCTAGCGACAGAAACTAAGAGTTGGCTCTCTATATCCTTTCAGATTTTCTCTGAGCATGAGCATGCACAACACAGGACAAGAGCGATGTCTCAGTATGTACGTACTACGTATGTACATAACGCCATCTTAAAATAGCATGTGCAATGTACCACCTAAACAAGACAGACATAGTGCTTCCTAGTTTGTAGTACTAATGGGTAGGAGGCCAGCCCGCAATCAGAGATATGTTATAACATGACAATAAATTCTGTACATACAATGTAAGTAATAGCACGTAATGTGACTGAAAAGTGACAAAAAATGAGCAGTAATACATAGTTTGTTGTTGCGTGTCTTTTCGGAAAATATTTTGACAGCATAATTACCAATGCCAATACTAGCTCAAAAACCAACGAAAAAAATATAGTGCAACATCTTGCGAAGCAATGTATCCCTATGAGAAACATGTGTATGTATACGTAAATTACTGCAATATGCGAAGGACACCCATTTTGATTCCAATAAAGCCCCACATAAAAATGGAGACTGGCTCACGTCTCACCAAAATGCGTGAAACAATTTTGAGGACAAGGCAGCAAATTCAGCTTAGGCCAAAAGCTAAATTGCAAAAGTGTTGCAAGTTCATCGTCAAAAGCTCAAACTCTGCTGAAGAGAAAAGAATGAAGCTAAGAGCTGATGAAGAACAGTTGATTGCTCTCTCAGAACAACAATTTGGGGAGTCGTTTTGCCTGTGGGTGCAGCAAAAGCACAATGAAGAAGCTGTTCCAAGAGAATTGGATCAACTTACAAGCATGCCATAGGCCACGTACACATACTTTACGTACATACTGTAATGTATGTATATGTAAAGTACCCAAAGCGCTTCTGTATAGTACAGTGGTAGCCATCAAGTCACACACACAGGCAGCAACCAAAAACTGTGCGACACCCACTTTTCACAATGGTTGCAAAAAAATGCACTGGAAAAAATTATCGCCTGATATAAAAGCCCCTGTCTATAGTAATCTGTCTACATGTACACACCCATACTCATGTACATAGGTACCTTGGCTGTAATCCGTGAGGCTTTATTGATATCAGCAATAATTTGTCTTGAGTTTCGAGGATGCACCAGCCCAACTCAGAGCTTCTGCGTAGAAAAAGCGGCAGAAATCGAACCTGCAACAGAGTGGAAGGGATGATGGGGCGTCAAATTCTCCCCAATATTTACTCTTGGATGAACTTTTTTGCCGATGTTTTTTAGCAGTCTGTGCATACCTATGTGTACATACGTAACTAGAGAAATAGTTTGTGCGAACTTCTCTGCCTTTGGCGAAATCCTGAAGTTTGTGCCCGATTGCTCGATGTATTACATCCACTTTGCGCTCATCTGAAACGCAATGCGAATAATACTTTCACAAGCAGAGAACTTTGTACGGTAGTGTAGTACATAGCGCTGTACAAAAGCATATTGAATAGGTTAGGCCTCTTCTAATCCAAGAAATTACCGTATTTTTGGGTGTATAGCCCATGGGGGTATACAAAAATTGAGAGGTCCAATGGGGGGTTATACACTAGGGGGGATATACAATGGGTGGGGATATACATAGGACAAAATTTATGTTTATGAGAGGTGTGTAGAGGCATGTTTTTGAGGTCAAAAGTGTGTGTTTTAGGACATAATCGCGGTTAAAACAGCGTTATCCTAGTACAAGACATGCTCAGCTAAGCCTACAGACATACGTAGCAGCATGGTGTAGGAGTAGCTATAGCTAGCATAGCACCAGCTACATAGATAAGTCACGTACCTTACAGTACCGTATTTACCTGTGCATAGCCCCCCCCCCCCTATGCATAGCCCCCCCCTATGCATAGCCACATATTGGCAAAACATAAAAAATGCCCTATGCATAGCCCCCCCTTATGCATAGCCCCATATGTACTGTAGGGTACCTGAACCTACCTACATAAGCTGGTCATAACCTACACATAGGCACTCCCACACCAAGCTAAGATGCCTATAAGCCTGCTTGGGCGTGTATTGTACTAGAATAACCCTGGTTTGACCTCAATTATGCCCTAAATCACGTGCTTTTGGCCTAAAAAATATGCCTCTGCGCACCTCTCAAAAACATAAAAAATGTCCTATGCATATCCCCCCCCCCTATGCATAGCCCCCCCCCCTATGCATAGCCCCATATAGGACCTCTCAATTTTTGCATAGCCCCATGGGGCTATGCACAGGTAAATACGGTACATGGGGGTTATACACAAGGGGGGATATACAAAGGACAAAATTTATGTTTTGCCAATGGGGGTTAGGGGGGATATACAATAGGGGGATATACACCCAAAAATACGGTAGTCCATGCAGCAAAATTTTTGTGACAAAGGAAAACATATGTACGTCGGTCGTCTGGGTATTTTTGTTGCTGTGCGTACTGCGTGGTTTAGCCTATATTAGACATCTGAACAGAACATCCAGTGACATCAGTAAAGTTGGGGAGGGGACCGTGATTGCGTGATTTTGGCTGTACAAGAATTACGGTCCACAAAACTTTACAGATGTCCACGGATATTCAGATGTACAGCTGGCAAAAATGCACGTGAGAATCTTACAAATCGTTTGCCACGAAACTGGAGAGTGTTCTGCTTTTTTGCCGGCCTCTCTTCCAGGAACCAAGTTGCCATTGGAACCGAAATCAAATTCGTTTCGATTGATGTCAGATCGAGGTTTAAACAGTGGTGGATGGTGCTGCGGATAATCGGGATCGGGCCGATTGCAGTTGTCGTCGGAATCAGAAGAAACAATTGCAGGCTTTAGGCTGCTCAAAGATTTCTAGAATTTCAAGACAGCTCTGAGAATGACGAGGAAAGGAAAGATGTTGCAGGTCAGATCGTACGTCTCTCTGTTTCATAGAAGTCTGTGCTTGTGCACACAACGCACTTTCCCGCCTTTTTTTCGTTTTCTTTCCTTTCTTCTTCTTCGCCGCAAACGTGCGCTGTGTCAAGGAGACCTAGACCGCAGTAGTAGTACGCGGTCTAGGAGTCCCTGGCGGTGTGGTCCGTGCATAGACGTCCATGAACGCTTCATGGACGTCTTTATTCGAGGAACAGTACGTACAGCAGTACGTACGTACGTAGTACATATATACAAAATAAACACGGTGGCGCACCTGAATATTCAAATTTCTCTGAAAAGCCGGATCCTCCAGAAGTGATTCGATTTGATTCAGATGATAATTCAAGTTACTGTCTTCAGCATTTTTCTTGCGCACTGCATTCAGCAAAATCAAAGCCTTTTGTGTTTCTGCAACAAACGAAAGATTCGCAAGGACAATGGCACAGAATAAAATCAGACAATTTTTATTACTTTTGCAAGTACGCAGCTACAGTACATGACACATACAAAGCTACAGTACATAATAGCTACTAGTATGTACATATAGTATATCCTACATACATAACTTGCAAAAAACATTGTTCCGTTTCCGCAGTAATAAAGTTGTATCGTTGTATTAGTATTAGTACCTTGAAGCATGCTACTGGGATTTGGCCTATCATGATCCATTAGCGCATACGCTGTCCTCACGTTTCACAGAATTCAAAAGAATCTGAACTCTATCTCTGGTCTGTACTCAGGAGCTTCCGTTTTTTCTTTTCGATCAAAATTTTTTCAAGCTCTTGAGCATCGGCCAATAAAGTGCCAAGCTTTCGGAAACTTTCGATAATCGCAGGGTTTCCATCTTCAGAATTTTCGTGATGAGAGTGGCAAAAGTGGTTGCCAACTCGTCAGCAGACAGAACAGATTCTTAGGCAAATAATTTCTGGAAAAGATTGGTTGTAGTTTGTTCTGTATTTGCTCTGAATGAGCTGTTTTTCACTCCCAAACACCAGTTTTTAACACGCAGCTAATGGACGCAATTTTCCAAAATGTGTAGCGAAGTTTCAAGTCCAGACAAAGCGGCGTTTGGCTTGCAACTCAGGAATGGAGTTTGGTTGAGATGAGAGTGTAAAGTGCACCAAACCACCAACCACCAAACCACCAACCAGCATAATCACGACAGACCAGCTGTTGTTTGGTGCCTTCAAAGTTTTGTACCAATCCAGCCAATACGTAGAACTAGTGGTGTCAAAAAGTAAATTTACCTTACCTTCTACCGCGGTACTGGCACAAATTTCGCCAAAGGTACTGTACTTTTTACCGCCGATGGCCACGGTAAAGTTTAATAGAGTACTTTTTACCGCCAACTCAGAGGAATTTACTCTCAAAAATTTTGACGGTAAAAAAGTACTTTTTTACTGTACTTTACTTTTTACCGCGGCCATTTTAGCATATTTTAGTATTATCCAGCTGATCATTGACCATTTTCAGAACAAATTTTCGCTATGTCTGGCATACATTCGCTATTTTTGGTTTGTTTTTTTAGGAAATTGATAATCTCAGTCGACTTTTTAGTCACTTTTGAAGCATCTATTGGCCTTTTATGTAGCTATCATCAAGCTATCATCTACGTAGGCACGAAGAAAATTTAAAGTATTTTCTGATGTCTTCAAAATGCTCAATTTAGCCCAAAATATGCTCAAATTACATTGAAAAATTTTTACCGTCTACCGCCAATTTTCGACCGAAAGTACTGCGGTAAAAATTGTGATGACGGTAAAGTACTGCGCGGTAATTTTACCGTCTGGTATGCATGGTAATTTTACCGCACCGTACCTTTACTGTACTTTTCAAAGGTTGACACCACTACGTAGAACGTCGCTTTTTCCAAATGGAAGCTTCAACACCAGAGGCGGAAGATAAGAAAAACCTGAAAACATTTATCATAACTTTGTACGCCAAGCTAAACGCAAGGATTGTGTTGCATGCAGGCACTTGCACTGGCAGGTTTAGGCAAAATCACTTTATGTACAGACAGACAGACAACTTTCGCCGTAAAATCGCCTCCGTAACTCCACCATGACTCAAATCAAATTTCAGAGCAATATCAACGCAACAAACACAAACCCAAAATCAGAACTTTGGTTTATTACTGTAATGACTCGTGTATAACCCCCTTCGTGTATAACCCCCCTCGTATATAACCCCCCCCCCCCAAATCGGCGACTAACGTCAATTGCACTCGTGTATAACCCCAGGGGGGTTATATGTACACGAAGCATGCAAAAATCGGTAGAAATTGAAGGTTTTGCTAGCATGGAGAGGTGTTTTTTTTTAGCGTTTTCTAGCTAAAACAGAAGCTGTTGTCTTGTCAGGCAATTTTGATGCATCTGCCATGTCATGAAGAGTACAAACAAGCCTAAATACCGAGGCGGAAAAAATAATAGGCTCTAAACCCCACTTTTGATAAATACACTCGTGTATAACCCCCCTTCGTGTATAACCCCCTCTCGTATATAACCCCCCAAATTGGCGACTAATTTTTTGACAAACCCATGGGGTTATACAAGAATCATTACTGTACACCAACAGTCAACACCTAGTTATGTATACCTACAGCTACAGTACCTACCGACCATATACACGTACACAAAAGCTGAGACGAGGATTGAAAAGCACAAGAGAGAAGAAGATCTGATACGGATGGGAATGAAGGCACACACGCGCGCGCACCTAACAGAAGGCGACTTCCAAAATGCGGAAATGAATATCCTAACATACACCCCCGCGAAACACCAAACCCCGTCAATCAAGCATCCAGAAGCCAGAACCCAGATCTGAAGGCGAACAGTCTGTACCAGTAGTACCTACCTACCTCTACCTACTGTTGTACATCTACAGTACTGTACCTATGTAACATGTATAGGTTAGTACCTTAGGTAGGCCTATGTAATGTACAGTACTACAGTATGTACATGACAACATTCAAAGTTGTAGGTATGATGTACATGTAATGTACGGTCGTATATTTACGTACTACATGCAGAGGTTACCGTTACGTATGCGAGGACCACAACAGTTCAGTTTCCATAATCCTTAGGTAGGTATGTACAGGCGTACAGATATCGCTTGCCGAAATGTTGTGTTGTTGTCGTGCGTTCCAAGGCAAGGAAAGAAGGCTTAGCCAAATGTTTACATCATTTGTTACTGAAGTGTTCCTAAGGAGCTGCTTTCAGCTAAGTAAGTATGAAGCACAGCTTAGATACGTACGTACGTATACCCTAGCAGAATCAGAGTGAAGACGTTTCATTACAACCGCCTTGCGCTAGGTAAAGATTAGCAGAAGAGCTTGCTTGCTGATGCACCACTAAGCTACAATGTAGGGTACTTATGTACGCGTACATACACTAGTAATACTGCGGTCGTAATGCGGTATGGATGGACCAAAACCAGGAAAAAAATTTATTGCAATCTCTGCATTCAATTGCGTCAATCAAGACCATACCCTGCTCCGTTCCGTGACGATTAAGATTAAAAGATGTAAGAGGGAGCAGAAAAAATTATGAACTCTTTGTGGCGTCAATTCTATGTAGCTTCGGCAAAAAATTGATTGGATGGACAAGTTTGTTTTGTAAGGCCAAACAATGACAATGAAAGCCGGTAAAAAATATTCTGGCTCAAGTAAAACCCAAGTAAAAAGTTATGCAGTCATGCCAATTTTCGACAAAGCTATACGTAGGTAATGTACTGTACCTGTACGTACTGTTTATTATTTGACGTTCACACTCAGACCTTACCTTATGCTTTTTTGTTCCTCTTCAAATTACAGGTGCGACGATAGATATGTAGGATCTATCACTTTGAGTTTCGTTGTGACAATAGTGGAAATCAAGAAGCAATGTACACTATAATTTATCAATAATTATAGGCTATACGATAATAAAAGGCAAATACTAGCTGGAACGGAATTCATGCTACTGATAAGCAGTAATTTTGAAATAAATAACGCTTTTTCGAACGACGAGAAATAGCACAGTATCCACCATATGCAGTAAGGGAATTGGGTCGGTCGAAGGTGACCCCGCGGCATTTAGTGAAAGTTTGGGTCGGTGCCTGCGGGGTCGTCGACCTTGTTCAATCATCTGGGAGCGGAAAAGGAGCCAGTGAAAAGAAGAATTGACAACAAAATGACGTCGACGACCGCGCAGACACCGATCCAAACTTTCACTAAATGCCGCGGGGTCACCTTCGACCTACCCAATTCCCTTACTGCATATGGTGGATAGTATCCACCCAATGCCAATCCACTCCACTATCATCCATCCACCAATTTTGGTACAATACCTAAATACGTATGTAGCCTACAAGCATAATGCAATGCAAGATACTTGTTTGAAAAAAATTCGATTTCGTCTACTCCCTTTTTCGTCATCTCAAACGGAGGACAGGGACTGGGGGGACAAGCTTCTTTTCTTTTTGCTATGCTCTAGGACGTAGAAATAATTAGGATTGATGCTCAAGAAAAATAGGAAAATGACACAAAACAGAGAAAGCAAAAGGATACGTGCATGCACAAGAGAACATGAGAGGCGATTGTCATGGATTTTCTAAATCTGGACAAAATCCTCTCCGTACGCATTCCTATTCATTCACCCACCCTTCTTGATATTCCACACTCTTTGCGCTAATTGAGAAAGTGGCTAAATCTTGCTTGCTAATGCCTTCATTGACGTTGATTGAAGGGTGCAACATGCCCACAGGCATTTGAAACAAAGGAAGAACGCTACTGGAAATGGTCCATGTTTGAAACTCTAATCAAGAACTATGTATCAAAAATCAAAAACTATGTATGGTAGGCCTACTCAGGTCAGCTTATTACAGCGCGAGCCAATAGCACGTATGATAATGTACCTGGCCCGTGACTTCAGCGATAGGTCCGTACGTACTTTCAGATGTCCATGAAGAAACGTACGTAGCTGTTTGTCAGAATAAAAAGGCGTAAAAGCCTCATGCATGCGTAATTATCTATGGGTGGTCTACCAGAAACTCAAGATGAAAATGAATCCTCTCTTGTCCTCTTTCAAAACTGGAAAGAGAAAAGCAATCAAGGAAAAAGCTTGCCTGCCTGTTGGACTCGCCTTTCCTTGAGAGGGAGAATGAAGAAGTTTTATGGCTTTTTAGATGCCTCACAAATTTGTCAAAATCAAGCCTTTTGAAATGAGCATTGAACTTGATGGTCCTGCTCGCTCTGTGGCATATCCTCAGTCCTTCCCTGTGGATGGATTGATCAATGGAAGTAAGATGGAGTTTGGGCTTCCTGTGGTTGCAGGGTAGTAGTGCAATGCTACAGTACAGTCGATCATTTTCTTGGAATTCCCTGAGGAAGGTGCATATGGTCGTTGTGTAGCACAACAGGATGCTGCAGTGGAAACTAAGAAATGGGAAAAACAAAAGAAAAGACGACAAATTTTATTTTCAGTTTACGGTACCGTAGGTCTGTCTACGTATTTTTACATAGGAAGGGAAAACATTTTAATCACAGCAAGCGGCGACATTCATGAAATAGCCTGCATAATGTATAGGCTACTGCCAGTTGCACAAAATCACATTATAAAATATTCAAAGCGGTTTTATGGCCTGCAACAAAACGATGTTCAAAATAAATTGATGAAGCGCCTCTTTTGAAAGCTGCTGGCCACGACACAATAAACTGTACTTTACATTCACTATGACCCAGAAATAATGCATGCAAAATACGGTTACGGTACTCATTTTTCCAAATTTTTTAAATTATTACTACCCTATCACAGTAAGTTTGAATTTTGGTTGAAAAGTTAGAAAAAATATCTGATTTCTCTTCCCAGTCATTTCGTCAATGTTCCAGCATGCTGTAGCTGTCTCCTTTGAGTGTCAGTCCATCTCTCTCTTCCCCGTCCTCACGTGGACTTCCGAAGCATTGTTGGACCACTTGGAGGAGTGTGCGGTCCAGACTCTTTCGGTGGTCTATGACGGCGCCGCGCATTCTCAAAAACCGTTCGCCGTGCGCCTTCCGAATGTGGCTGCGCACTTTCGACAAGCAGGTCACGTGACTGCGTCCGCAAACCCCGCAACTGAACGCGGATTGGCCAGTGGGCAGATGGGCGTATATGTGCTTCTTCATGAACTCCCAGTGCGTGCTGGGATCCGTGCTAAAGCTGCAGTTAGCGCAGAGATGGCATTCGGCCAGGCGTTTCAAGTTGTCCGCGCTCGGATTCAGCACGTACTCGTTTTTGTTGCGGGCGATGATGTCGTACAGCAGGGACAGATGGACCAACTCGTCTGTGGGAGTGATGGAGGGTGCGGAAGAACCCAAGGAGCTTGAGCTGGAGGAGGAGTAACGACGCACTCGGGGCTGTTGCAGTTGATATTGTTGCAGAAGGGCCAGATTCTGCAAAATATGTAGTTCACACTTTTGCATTATAAAAATGGTTACTGCAGAACAACAAAATGTTCGGATAGGATTACAGTTTGGACAAGTGGGACACTGAATTATTCAACCCATCTACTACCCATGGTTGTGCACGTACAAAAATAGACACAAAACCATGGATGTGTCCAACTTTTTGTTGTCCAATATATCCGGATCTCATTTCGTCCGAACTGACACTGTTATCCGTCCGATAAGAACATTTCTTGTTTTTCAATAGGGCAATTGATTTCTGCCTTTAGCTAATATTTCTTACCTGCGCTGCTGCCAACTGGGCCGTTTTGTAGTGCTGACTGGTGCCAATTGGCCGGTATGGGTAATGGCTGCAGAAGGATCCACCTGTTTGCTCACTTGGGCTGGCCAGCTGAACGCTTGGAGATGCCACTGTCCAGGGACTCGAAGCTGGACTCCCAACCATGCCCAAGCTTTGGGACAGGTGGTTGTAAACGGCGCCCATGGGCACGCAAATCACCGTGCGCCCGTATGGGTCTTGGCCATAAAATGGCTTCGCTGCCGTGTCCTGGAAAAGTTATTGCCGATACATACATAGGTAACAGTACAAGCAAAAGTCAAAGCCTAAGCCTAAGCCCAAGCCCAAGCCCAAGCCCAAGCCCAAGCCCAAGCCCAAGCCCAAGCCCAAGCCCAAGCCCAAGCCCAAGCCCAAGCCCAAGCCCAAGCCCAAGCCCACGCCCAAGCCCAAGCCCAAGCCCAAGCCCAAGCCTAAGCCTAAGCCTAAGCCTAGCAGGCACAGACTTGTATGTACACTCATTGTACCTGTTGCTGCATTGATCCACGCTGAAATCCTGCCATTGGGAATGTGAACGGATAGCTGCCGATTCCAAAATTCAATTGTTGTCTGCCTTGCGGGCCACCTTGCATCGAGCCTCCAGGACTTGCAGTTGGCAAATAAGGATGGGGTCGATAAGCTGAGGCGCGTCTCTCGCGGTAGAATTGCGTTGGTTCCGCGGGACACTCGCGGTGTTCTCGCAAATTCTGTGGTGACGCAGTCGTTTGGCCTTTTTGTTTGTTCGCGAGGACTGAGGGCTCACACATGACGTCATCGTCACCCTCTTCCAAATCTATGACCAAATTTCTTTCACTTTCTTCCTCCTCTTCCTCCACCTTTACTGCAGAAACAACAGGTTGTTCAGTTTTTGTCTGAACCGCTGTTGATTTCGGGTGAATTTTCGTTGAGGAATTTTTGACGACCTCATCGACCAATGCTCTGATTCGTTGATCGTGCTGTACACGTGTGAAACTGTTGCCTGCATTGTCCACGGTGTCAAAAGAGTCTCGACAACCGAAAACGATATGAGGAAAGGTGCCGTTGTTGGACATTCTAAAATGGATAAAGGGAGATCAGTGATGAGTGTTTTAGTAGGCGAAAAAATAGGCAGCCCACGATTCAGTTGCCCAAAATTAATGAAATGAATGTGAGACTGGCAATTTGTTGGCGAAAATACTGGCACTGAAAACGGCTTGCTAAACACGTACGAATGCTGGTACCCAAAGCCGTACAAATCACAAAAGCCTGTGAATCACAAAAAGCCTGTGCAAACGCTTCGATTGAACAGTTACAATTACTACTGTGCGCATCGCATACAAATGGCCTTGTGGTCAAAAAGCCAAGCGGCGGGCCACCTCGAATGAATATGCGCTGCTCTATTGTTCCGTTCACTGTGCGCGCTTTTCATGCAAACCCAGAGAGAGAGAGCGAAAAGGCATTCAAATTGGGCCGCCAGAACTAGTACAGTCCTTTCTATTGTATTCTCTGTCAACCATGCAATGCATTTTGCTCAATGTACATCTGCTGTTCCAGTTCCACAGCACGTACGTGCACTGCATACTGTTTATGCTATGTTTGTGATCAGGATCACTTCATGATTACTTTGTTTACAATAACAGCCTACGTACGTACTGTACGTATGTACTGATGACGCATCATACCGTCAGCGGCGATAGTGCGCAAAATCAGTTGTTTCCGAACGGGTTTTTGAAACTATTGAATTGTGTTATTGTTTGGTACCTAAGGTACGGTACTGCGTACAGCTGAAGCACGTACGCCGAAACTTGATTCGCTCTTATTGTGCGATCGAACAATGTCCGTACGTTCGGTCACTGGAACAGCTTATCTGAACTACTGTATACATACGATGTATACGTACATTGTACCTGTACATAGGTTGTAACAATTGCGAGAGCAACTACATACTGTTCTTCAATGACGTTGCTCTGGTCTACCACCGTACGCTGTTGACACTTGTGAATGCTGCCATTTCTGTTGTCATTAATTTGTGGACAGGGTCTTGCTCGTTTCCAGTTCGCTAACTTTTGCAGCAGCGAATGGATTGAATATAAGTTGTCATCGAAGCCCAGCGCTTTTGTGCACGTTCGGAGTACAGTGCCATTGTTTTCAGATACGCGGCTTAACGTGTCAAACAAACAGAAGCTGGACTCTTTGGCATCATCTATGTAAGCCTACTGAACTGTTTTTGGCTTCATTCACTGAACATCACAAAAGCGCGCGTGACTTGGATTGGAACAAAATCACGCAGGTCAATCCGGGTTCATGCTTTTTATGCTTCATTTCTGTTGATGCAATTTTATGCATAATATTTTTCCAGACAAACAAAATATGCACGTAAACAGCGTACAGTAGCTGTACCGGACCGATCCAGGATTTGCTAAAAATACATCCAAAAAGTGCGTCATAGCCAGCCTGCGATTTTGTGGAAACGGATATCCTGTATACAAAACTGTAAATAATGGATTGTGTAAACAGGAACCATGTTCACACGTTCAGAAACAGTCAACAAACAGTTACAGTACCCAATGATATCCATCTTTAGGCAAGCGTTGAATTTGCATCGAATCGAATAGGGGTGGCGGGTCAAGTTTGTAATCAACGGTACTGCATGCATACCGTACGTATATCTATACGTATGGTATGCGTAATTGCGTATGTGTATGTACCTACACTGAGAACAAACATGCTTCCTTGCGTTTCAGGTGCCGTGTTCTTCGTATGTAGGCCTACTATTAGATATGTGGCGATAAAGTACAGTATGTTATGTTTTAGGGCATGCATACAGTAGGTAGTTCGTTTCGTACCAACGACGGTACTTACTACTTACGTTGACCGTGTCTCTGGTCTAGGCGTTTGCCTTGCCCGTTCTAGTCCAGTAGCGCGCTACACACGTGGTGAGTTAAAACTCACGGTGAATTCGAACTTCGAGTTGAACTTCGAGTTTTATTTTTCGTGTAGAACATTCTCACTTGCTCCCAAGCGCAAGATTTTTCTCACTTGTTCACACGACGGTGAGTTTCAAACTCACGGTGAATTCACCGGACTCCCTATGCTTCATCGCATAGTTACTTACGGGGAATTCCCCGTGAGTTTACTCACCACGTGTGTAGCCCACTAGTGTCTCACCTACGTGACGTACATACATACTTACGTAACCGGCAAGCGTATGTATAACTTTTCGCAACACGAGCACGCACAGGCAGCCCAGCTAGAGAGACATGGAGAAAAGCAGACATCAAAAGTGTGAACGGGCAATAACAAGAAGTGTGAATAATTAAGTACTACTGTACATATGTTACAGTACACAGTAGTGTGTTAGTACGTAAGCGATCGGCGCCGTCGATTCGGCTGCAGCGGGCGCGAATGCGCATACGCCGGACGTCTCTCAGTTCCAACAGTTGCAGCGTGCAGTACGTACCGTAGGCGATCGGCGCTGTTCAAATGGATGCGGCGGCTGCAGATCCGGATGCGCCGGCCATCCAACAGTTGCAGTTTTGAAAGGGTCGGTGGTTGGCGCTGTTGAAATGGATGTGTCGGGTTGTGATTGGTGGTTGGCGCTCATGAAGTGGATGAATTCGCCGACGATCGATCCGTCTCCGTATATTTTCCTTTCTTGTTGTAGTCTGAAATCGGGCGTAATACGTTACTATTGTGATTGCGAAAATTAGAATTCGGAATTACACGGACTTTTGGCGGTCCAGAGCGGCCGACCGCAGTTTAGCACGCGTCGTGGACAACCGTCAAAGTAGACTGTGGAAAACCCAGTGTGTTCGAGCCCCCGCCTAGTTCCTTGGCATGTGCAAGCAAGCATGCGCATTTTACGTACATACAAAAAACGTTGACAGGGTTGGTGGCATTGCTTGAAGATTGTCTCATTCCTCATCAGTGCTGCTCGCGCCTCATCAGTGCTGCATCCTCAGCTGATGAGCCATAATCACTATTTTGATGACTCTCCAATTCTTTCTGGGGGTCTAGAGAAAAAAAGGTCTACAAAGACAATCCAAAGTCGTTTACCATTCGAAAAAATACAGCAGAATTGTCATTTGCCACGTTTCCCAAAATTTTGATGGACGAATTGCCGCAGTAGTCAAAAATTATGGAAAGAATGTTGAAAATTGTGATCTCATTTTCTCTGCTGTATTTCTCATTACCAATACAGCATTTCAACTCGAAATTTTTATCAAGTAAATGGTAAACACTCGGGAATATGTGGGCAAAATTTGAGCGAAATTGGTGCAGAATAACCTGTTGAAATTTGCAGTCAAAATCGTAAAGGAGAAAAAAATCACCCTGTACATACCTACAGTACGGTATACATACATACAGGGTGTATCAGAATTTACTCGCCGGATGTTTGTGCTTATATCTCCCCACCGGAGTGTCACATTCGAATGCGGTTTTTTGCATTGAATAGCCAAGGCTACAACGTTGATGCAGTCAAAATTTTAGCTTCCTAGATTGCATTGTCATGGCGCTGTAAGCGGTCAAGTTGCGGCGCCTTTTTTGGCGCAAAACGGAGGCAGGGCACTGAGGCGGGGCAACGGATTTGCATTTTCGCTTTTTTCTCGCTCTTTCAAGTCTGTTCCACATTCCACGCTAACTTTTATGCATTTTTGAGCAGTCTTGTCGAAGATAGACTTCAGTTTGATCACCATGGCATCAGCGTCCCAAGGAAAAGCTTGGATGACCGAATTTTGGCTGTTTGCTAAGTTCGAATCTGCAAGAGAAGTGGCATGGAGATGGAAAACTCTACCGAAACTTGTGCTCCAGATAAAAACTGGGGAGGGGAATACTGCGGAAGAAAATCTAAGGAGAGAACTGGGTTAGGTAAACTGGGGAAAGAAAAACCGGAGCCGATCTGTACCTGGCCGCCTGCAAAAATGTGTGAAAATTGACGCTTTGCAAATCGAGCTGTTTGAGCCCCTTCCTGTCAGCCTAGAAAGCTGAAATTTTTGCTGCATCAACGTTGAAGCCTTG
Source organism: Epsilonema sp. ZAB3_2 (assembly GCA_030247985.1). Classification (NCBI taxonomy): domain Eukaryota; kingdom Metazoa; phylum Nematoda; class Chromadorea; order Desmodorida; family Epsilonematidae; genus Epsilonema; species Epsilonema sp. ZAB3_2. The sequence goes on from JASAMW010003743.1 coordinate 73,284, forward strand.
GCTATTCAACGCAAAAAATCGAATTTGAATGTGACACTCCGGTGGAGAGATATAAGCACAAACATCCGGCGAGTACATAAATTCTGATACACCCTGTACTTACCTACGGATGAAACTAAGTAAAGGTCGGCGTTAGCCTAGCGGCAAAATTATCCTGCCATCCCTCCATTCTGACCCTCAGAGTCACAGGACACAGAAAGACATTCTTATGATATTCTAGGCCACAAACAATTTGTCCAGTCTTCTCTTTTTGCACCTCCTAAACCAGGAAAGACCAAAGGTCTCTCCTCGATCTACTACGTAAAGTAAAGCGCCCACAAAGTAGTGTGCGTACAGTAGGCCTATAACAAGAATTATTTGCGAAATGCCGTCTTCGTTCACTGAAAGTTCTGGTGTAAAATTGGAACGGAATGGCACTACGTTGGATGGAGAATATGCACACCCGAATGAGGCAGAGATGGACAACACGACAATGGAGGAGAAAAGGCCAGCAGCAACTACTGGTTCTCCGAAAGAGCGATGGATAGCAGCTTGCAAGGCGATCGGCGGCGCGGCTGCTCTTGCCAATGATAAAAGTTTGGATCCACTTGGACGTTTGTACAGGAGCTTGGTCGTCATCACCACTGAGGAGCAAGGTGTAGCAACATTTTTTGGAAATTTACGTACTATAAACAGTACACGTACAAGTACAACTCACTGAAGATGTCTACATAATTTACCCAATACTTTACCCCCGGGTAAAATGCCGAATTTTGGACCGGCAGGGGGTTTAGGTAGCCGACAAAAACCTGAGGCGAAAATGTTAAATTCACCTCTTTGCCTGCCACCTTCCGGCACCTCTTCATATTTCCCGTACAGTAATTTTGCGCCTCTGGCAGCTGAATTTTGGGGCGCAAATGGAAAACTGGGGCGCAAATGCGCCTCAAGTTACCACGTACCTAACCCCCAGACCGGGTAAATTATTAGCTCTGTGTATACTTGATTACTGTAATGTTCCGTATATAGCCCCCTCTCGTGTATAACCCCCCCTTGTGTATAGCCCCCCCAAATCGGCCACTAACGTCTTTTGCCCTCGTGTATAGCCCCCTATTGCGAACCGCGAAAAGCGAGGGAAATCAAGTGTTTTTGCGCTAAAAAGGCCTTTTTGAGGTGTTTTGATGCATAGGAGTTTACTGTAATGTTCCGTATATAGCCCCCTCTCGTGTATAACCCCCCTTGTGTATAGCCCCCCCAAATCGGCCACTAACGTCTTTTGCCCTCGTGTATAGCCCCCTATTGCGAACCGCGAAAAGCGAGGGAAATCAAGTGTTTTTGCGCTAAAAAGGCCTTTTTGAGGTGTTTTGATGCATAGGAGTTTACTGTAATGTTCCGTATATAGCCCCCTCTCGTGTATAACCCCCCTTGTGTATAGCCCCCCCCCAAATCGGCCACTAACGTCTTTTGCCCTCGTGTATAGCCCCCTATTGCGAACCGCGAAAAGCGAGGGAAATCAAGTGTTTTTGCGCTAAAAAGGCCTTTTTGAGGTGTTTTGATGCATAGGAGTTTACTGTAATGTTCCGTATATAGCCCCCTCTCGTGTATAACCCCCCTTGTGTATAGCCCCCCCAAATCGGCCACTAACGTCTTTTGCCCTCGTGTATAGCCCCCTATTGCGAACCGCGAAAAGCGAGGGAAATCAAGTGTTTTTGCGCTAAAAAGGCCTTTTTGAGGTGTTTTGATGCATAGGAGTTTATCTGCACCTCATTTGGAACCGTTCTGATCATTTTGCCAGTGACACCTCTTCGAGGGAAATATTTTAGTAGCAAAAATTTAACAATTTTTTGAGTTGAAAGCTGCATTTTTGATGATTAGAGCTTGGAAACGTGCCAAATAACCACCATAATCGAGTTCAGGAGGTCAAAAAACCTTACTTTTGGTACAAATGAAAAATGCCCTCGTGTTTAGCCCCCTGGGTTTTAACCCCTGTATCGTGTATAGCCCCCCCCCCCCCTAATCGGTGCTTACCATTTGTATAGCCCCATGGGGCTATCTACGGAACATTACAGTATTCTTTGCATGATTTTCAAGGCATGGTCCTATGGCAATATCAGGATGCAGAGAACGACCCGAAGTCGTGGCGATATCACAGCTCCAGCGCTCTATGGGCCATCGAAAATGCGTTTCAAAGCGAAGGATGCGACGCGGTCAAAATTGGACTCAATGGCGTCATTTTCCAGGTTGATATTCCAGCGGGGACGCAGACGAACTGCGGAACAGGGCAGGTGCAGAATTTGCGCAGACTACTCATCATTCAGCGCGACTCGCAGAAGGAGAAGAAAGAAGATGTTGAAAATCTGGAGAAAGTGCAGCAAACCGGCGGCCAGAAGAAAGGTTACTGTAATGTTCCATAGGATTATCAATTAGGATTAGAATCCATTAGGATTCTGTAGATTTGGTAAGCAAGTGCGTAGGTTAGGTACCACGGCGGCCCTGTTCTATAAGTCTAAAGCGCCGGCAAAGGGGCGGAGCCTCGTGGTGGGACCTAAGCTTGCAATAAGGAGTTGGCTTCGGTTTTTAACGTGAGGCAAAAGGGAAGCGAAGCCAACCCTTCCTGTTGTAAAGTAAAGCAGGCGGGCTGCTAACAGTGTTGTTGGCACAGCACCAAGGTCAAACTGCGAGTCTTTGATTAGCTGCTGGCACATCAATATTGGGTGAATAATAATCATTTATAGTTCAAAATAACCGCAAAGCTTAGTCCAACTTTTCTAGCAAAATATTTTGACCTGTTGTCGCTCATATTTTTGCGCTTTAATTAGAAATGTTTGGCTGGCCTGTTAAAGCAACTTTGCAAGCTGCTGCCTTCCTTTTGTTTACTCTGCACACCCTAGCATGCTTTAGTAGCTGAAAGACAGCTTGGTCAATTGATTGACCTGTGGCCAATCCTTGCTCTTCACAATTGTGTCAGCCAATAAAAGAAGATGTGAAAAATGTGAACGAAATCCGGCGCTTTAGACTTATAGAACACGGCCGCCGTGACGTAGGTACATTGTACGTACTGTATAATCTGTACTAAGTTTGGGGGCTTCGGCTCTTGCAAATTCGGCATGTTTGAATCCGGGTCCAGCATAGGGAGGATGGACCAGTCACCGGATTTGAATTTTTTTACTCCACTGCCAGAAAAATTGCGCGGTTTTACAGTAAGAATCAGCTAAAAATAGTGGCGGGGGCATATAATGGAACATTACAGTATTTGAAGCAAAACAAGCTTTGGGATTATTGGAAGACTTTCCACGTGAAATTCTCCAAGCAGGCACCGAAGGAAATAGAAGTTAAAGAGAAGGGAGATCCAGGAGCAGCTACTGGAGCTCCAGGGGCAGCTGCAGCAGATCCAGGGGCAGCTGCAGCAGATCCAGGGGCAGCTGCAGCAGATCCAGGGGCAGCTGCAGCAGATCCAGGGGCAGCTGCAGCAGATCCAGGGGCAGCTGCAGCAGATCCAGGGGCAGCTGCAACAGATCCAGGGGCAGCTGCAGCTGATCCAGGGACAGCTGCAGCAGATCCAGGGGCAGTTGCAGCAGATCCAGGGGTAGTTGCTGGAGATACAGGAGCAGTTGCTGGAGATACGGGGGCAGCTGCTGGATATCCAGGAACAGATGCAACAGATAAAGCGGTGAACGGCAGTGCTAAGCTGAACGGGATTGACGAGCTAAGTGCTGGCAAACTGCTCGGCATGATTGACACTGCTGATCGCCCGGGCAAAGTGACTGCAAGAGGCGCGTTTGCTGAAGCAGGAACTTTTGCAACTGGTTTCAAGGTACGTATGGGTACCTGGCCATGGAAAAATCCGGCACCTAAGTTTTAGTGTTGCATAACTCACCAACCAATGGACCGATTGAGACACGAATGTACTATATACAGTACCTAATAAAATACAGTACTACTGTAATCGATCGATTCCGTGAACTTTTCCTCTTTCAAATGAGCTGCAGGTTTCTACGTACATATTTGGTTCATTATTTGGTGAAACAGAAAGTTCAAAAGGAGCTTAAGTGGCCGGGTTTACCCCTTGATCGGGTTTACCCACCCACTACGTATGTACGTACCCTTGCTTGCAGTACTGTATGTACATATTTTGCTTCCAATCTCAAGCATTACTGTATGCTATATACTCATACTTTACTGTAAAGCTTAGTATTTAACCCCTTTCGAATATACATAACCCCTCGTGTATAACTCCCCTATTTGGTGACTACAGTATAACAATTTTTATCCCCCTCTCTAAACAAAATGTTTGAAACGCGTAAAACGCGCAAGCAAAATAAGCATGTTGGTATGATGATTTTGGCACACTTTTTCTTGGTCTCGTGAACTGTAGGTATGTATGTAGTATCAATACCGTGGCTCTCATAGCCGTACACGGCGTGTTTGTATCGTTGCAGAACAAACCGATGCACCGTCTTCCGAAGGCCGGGGCTTACGCTGAGGCCGGAATTGGGAAGGTGAAGACAGAGTTTTCTATTTTCGAGGCCGCGTTGAAGGGTCCGAATGTCGGAGCGGGCGCAATCGTCGGAGTCGGCGGGATCGGAGGGCAGTTGAAGGCTGAATTGGCATCTGCCAAAGCTGCCGCGGGTCCGATAGGGGTTACGGTGGGCGCCAACCTGAATACGGGAGCGTACGTGGGACTGGATGGGGTCAGCCTCCAGTTGCTCGGCTTCGGACTTGCGCTTAGTCCGACGATGCAGGTTGAGGTGATGACGCCTGTGGCGTCTGCGTCTGTTGGATTAATCGGCGTTTGAGAAGCTGGGTGAATTACGTATATCGTACTGTTACTGTTGCATGGTTTTTTAAACGTACAGTAGACATTTTCCTTTTCCTGTGTCACTGCAGCAAGTGGCTATTGTTATAGTGTAGGTCTGTGTGTAAATGACATGCACTTGGCAAGCACAATCAGGAAGTAAAAGTTTCACGGGGAATCAAAAGTGGCGCTAAAGCCCCTTACAAAGTATAGTGTATAAAGTCTACGTACCTACTGTAACTGTATGTTATAGCATGCATCAATCGGCGTCGGCGTGATCTCTACGTACGTACAGTACGTATGTACATATGTATGTACTGTACATGTATGTATGTATGTATGTATTTCACTCTATGATATGTAGGGTTTTAGGGTATGCACTGTACTTTATTATGGTACGTAACACACATTACACTATTATTTTAGGGGTACGGTCGTTTGGTTGCCGGAAATTTGGTTGCGGACATTTCGTTGCGGCGGTGATCATTTCGTAACGAGAACTTTCGTTGCGGGTACTTTCGTTGCGTGTTTGTTGCGGACATTTCGTTGCGGTCGTCGTCTGGTCATTTCGTAACGAGAACTTTCGTTGCCGGTCATTTCGTTGTGAGTCAGTTCGTTGCCGGCCTGATTTGGTCAGTTGGTAGTGAGTACTTTCGTTGCCATGCACTTCGTTGCAGGCTTAGGCTTTAGGCTTAGGCTTAGGTAAATCTCGCAACGAACTGACCAGCAACGAAAGTTTCTCACGACTGAGTGACCAATTCTGGACTGACAACGAACTGACCCGCAAAGAAACGTCCGCAACGAAAAAACCGCAACGAAAGTACCTGCAACGAAAGTTCTCGTTACGACAAGTGACCGCGGCAACGAAATGTCCAACGAAACGTCCGCAACCAAAAAAACCCGCAACGAAGTGACCGAAAACCATTATTTTAAGCATACCTACGTAATTTTAACTCATCAGAGTAATGTTACGTACTCGGAAAAAAATATTAGAGAAATTTGTCTAATATTTGAGCTAATATATTAGCTTTAAAACGGTTGGCTAATATATTAGCTTGATTGAGCTAATATATTAGGACTTTTCAATTATCTAATATATTAGACATATTCTCCTAAATATTTAGCTCTTTTTTCAACGCAGTGCTCACAGGAAAAGAAGCTAATTTATTAGACCTTTTGAGACTGTTCACAAATGACATGAAATATAAATGTCTTTTATTAGCACTTTTAGACTTTATTTGTACTCCAGTCAGTTTCTAAACATTTTCATAATAATCAACAAAAACGAGCACCTGTACTGGATAAACAATGTAGGCTAGGCTACATGATAGAATACACAGTACTACAAAAACAATGTTGTATGATAGATAAGCATTGTATGTACATACATACATACAGTACATACCTAGCTCAACCACAAATTGCAGTACGGATGTAGTATAGTACATAAGTATTTGCAGTACAGTACATAACTACCTACAAGCAGTTAGGCCTACAAAGAACCTTGTCCTTCTGGTGCACATTATGACTGGTTGATTCTGTCTGATGTTCATTCCCAATAAGTTGATGACCTCTAAAAAAAAAAAAAAAAAAAAAAAAAAAAATATGTGACGACAGACCCACTTCCGTAGGCATTTATCATTGCGTGAGGGCAAACGTGAGGGTATACTACGGATTTTACTCTTTGCTATTAGATTTTGACTTGTGCTGAAATAAATGGCAGCTACTGGCGTTATCAGGTAAAGCAAGATCGGTTCAAAGTTGGCAGCAGCAGCAGCCAATAGACCCATGGAAAAGAACAGACGCCGTTAGGCCCAGACTGAGAGAGAAGTCACCAAGAGTAATTATGATTTTATCAATAAAATAGAGACCGCCGAATATTTTTAGTCACTACGGTACATAATCGGCATTAGGCTTCGGGTTTGGTTGTTGGGTTCAGTTCTGTTTTCTTCGGTTGGCAACTCTCTTTTGCAAGTCTTTGATAGGGTGAAAAAAGTTTTTTTAGTTCTTGCTAAATCAGGCTGCCGTCAAAGCTTTTACTCACTCTTTGATGTTGTGCAATTTGGCAGGCAAAACCAAGAAATTATCAGTCCTTCCGTAATAATTGTACTAAAGTTAGGTTTCCATTTGCATTTTCAAACCAATGGAATGGTTTTAGTGTGCAATTGAATGAAAGGCCGGAGTTTGCAAATGATTTTCTACCTAAATTTGCAATAAAAGCCTACGTCCTTTGAAGCGTGCAAACTTGTGCCACCCGCCAGCTAATTTGAGCCGTCCTGGCACGACACAAGCGCGAGGTTTAGTATGCATGCAGCCGCAGCCTTGCAAATTTTCTATCTCACTCAAACTTCACTTTCTAAGTTTCTGACTTGACGGAAGTCAAATAGGGAGATCGTGCTTTTCAGCAGCTGCATGCAGGGTTAACCCCTAATGGACTCCTTGCTTTGCTTATGTTTCGGGTTAGTTTTTGTGCCGTGAAAAAAGACTGATTTAGGTTACAGGTCGGGTTTCTTGCGCCAGAAAAAATCTCTGTCCCAGATCAGTAAGTCAACACACACTTTTAGCTCTGCCATTTCCATTTCCGGCGTTAAGACCTTGTCTGAATTTCCGCTTCTTGTCAGTCAAATAAAGTTAGCGCTAATGCTCTTCATTCACACAGCACTATTCCACAGATAGAATGAACCATACTGTAGGTATGTGCGTATGCACATGATACTGTAAAGCATTGGCAATAGCTGTATAAATACGTACGTATGTTCGTGTATAGTGATAAATAGGTGCGATCATGGTCTTTCTTGGTATGGTACGTTGATAAATGTGCATAGCCTACGTTACGTACATACGTACAGTACGTACGTACATACATAGGTATGAATCAGTATCACTGCTGACTGCGCAGGAAATTTGATCCAATTTGCGCCCCTTTTCCTTCTTTCAAAACTTCTAAGCAAACCATTATTCTTTGCTCCTTGTGCTTCACGAATGTGTAAATCTAATCCACCCTTAAGCACAAAACTTCAGAACAAGGCAGCTGTTTCTTGTAAACTAATAAATCTCACTTTGTTGAAAACCACACAACTGTTTCCCATTTCCTATATCATTAGTGTACGTTACGTTTGTACATACTGTTGGTTGGTTGGTACTCACTCCTTCTGTTCTTGCAGTGTTCACAAGTGGATACCTAGTAGCGGCTGGCTTCTGTCTGCTTGTTATGAATATGTGCATTCAAGAAAAGAGCGGCTTGACTTTACAATGTGTCAAAGAAAATGACACAAATCGGATAATATCACGCCTGAATCGTCTTGAATGAAACGCTAATTCTGGCTGGGGAAATAAGCCTCCCTCCTTGCAATTGTTGGCTTTTTGTACATCGCTGCAGTGGAGTACTGGATCAGACAACAAGAAAACATGGCAACATGAGAAAGTTTGACAATTTCCACGCCGTCACATTTCTGCTACTTCTGCTGCTGGCTACAACGGTTAACTCGTCCTGTATTCGTGCGCCAGTGGATGAAACATCAGCCCCGAAAACTGATGGCAACAATGGTTTTCACTTGGAAGTTTTACCTAGCGGTTCATCAGAAAATAACAACAAAGAGAACCAAACACAACCAGCTGGCTATGTTCCTGGAGAAACTTACTCAGGTGACAGACTGTGAAAAACCCCATTTATTTGCAAAAATACCTAAACTTATGTAGAAAAAGTTACATTTTTTTTCAGTGGTACTCAAAGGATTTCGCACCCAATTTACTGTCCAAACATTTCGCGGGTTCAGCATTGTGGCACTAAAAGAAGGCGGAGATGTAAATGAAGGAGTCGGCACATTTCAAGTACGTAACTGATCAGTACCCTTCCATTCCATGTGTGTCATTTATGAACAGCCCATTCCATACTGTTCATGAAGGAGTCATGTTTGAGCCTGTTCATAAGTTTTGGTAATCTGGGGAAGGAGGGTTACAATTTTTTCACGCTTTTGCTGCAGCTAAATAATCCAGGCAGTGTGAGACGCTCTCCAACATGTTGGCATGCAGCCGTGCACACATCCCTTCACCCAAAAACAGAGGTGCGATTGAATTGGCGCGCTCCCAACTCCAATATCGGCTGCATTGAGTTCAAGGCCATGGTGCTTGAATATCGCGATCTCTGGTACATGGATGATGGACCTCTGACCAGAAAGTTCTGTCAAATAAGTAAGCAGGTTGAACAACCATCCTCTGAACTTTGGTCTAGTAAAGTACAGTATGTACCTGCATTGTAGTGCTGCCATAGCTAAGCAGCTGTAGAGCACCATAGCAAGGAATAATGTAGGATAAGAAACCTGTGCACCTGTCTCGCGCTAAAATTATGTTTTCGCTATATGAATTATTTGCAGCGCGTAGACGGCATGGTAAGCAGCAGTCAGCAGGTTTGTCGTTTGTGTATGTGGTACCGTGTTCAGGTGTTGTGCTACTGTTGTCCAAACGGCAACATCTTTATGCTTACATAGTATATACTTGAGTAAAATGTAGTAGAGTTTGTTGCATGATGCACTTCACATCTTCTGTCAATTGTCATTTTGAAAGTAGTGATGTGCGTGCTATTATTGTCAATATCATTTCAGTCGGCTATGAAAAGTCTGTGCCTGACGATGCTGCCAAACAGTGCTGCGCCTGTGATGAGGCCAAGTATGAGCTGATTTTGGAAGGCATTTGGTCGCGACATACCCATCCCAAGGACTATCCATCATGTAAAGAGCTGTTAATGATGGTATACCATACCTATACATAATAATATAAGTACATGCATAGGATGACATAAAATAGGTTGGATAGTACTGGAAATCAAGTTTCTGGAAAGACAGCTGATCTGATCTGTTTTTAGTGGAACACTTAACCCACTTCAGTGACGTGATTGGTGCAAGTCACTCCAGCAGGTTCACCATGTGGGCGTTCAATAATTATGCAACTGATGGACTGAAAGAGTTAGCTGAATGGGGCAACACGCATCAGATGGAACAGGAGCTGAAAGATCATGTAAAATCATGTAAAATTTTGGTACATGACCCATGGTTGACCCAGCAACACATCAAACCAACTGCCCCATTAAAATGCGATGTCAGGTAGTATTGAGAAATGCGCGGACAGGGGGGTAATTTTCAGTTTTGCGTTGATGACGTGAGCTGATAGCCCAACTGATTTTACGTATTTTACAAAAAGACCGGGTCGAAAATTCGCACCCAGTCCTGAGAAACAAGGCGCCTCAAAGTTGACCACAATTTGGCCCTGATTTTTCACTTTTTTCACACAAAAATGGGGGTAAATAGCCCCACAGTGGGGCTTTGGGGCTATAAATTTGCACACACATAGACCCTGTGGGGGTACATGTTCAGACAAATTTTGAGCCCTCTAGCCCTCTTAGTTCAGGAGTTAAAACTGTTTTTGTTGAAAATCCGAAAATTGGAAATTTTCCACAATTTTCAAAATTTTGAGAGAGTTAGTCCGTGTGCCGGCTGTTTTATTTCTGAATCTTGTGGAGCAGAAAATTTGCTACAAGATAGGCTACATTTGAAAAGAAAGTCATATATGGGAAATTTGCACAGCAGGGCCTCGAAGAATGGCGAGTAAGGGATTTAAGAGTGTGCGTTTTCCCCATTTTTCAAGATAAATCAACAATGGTGCGCTTCAGACGTGAACTCCGAATTCGCTCCGAATTCGGAGCCCTGCCTATGCTTCAACACGTAAATCCTCCGAGTTTGCTCCGAACTCGCTCCGTTTTACCAAACGTACGTGTGAACTGCCAAGTTTGAAACTCGGAGACGTGTGAACCACCGAGTTCAGCTCCGAATTCAGAGGCTTCTCGGAGCAAAAGTCGGAGCTAATTAGAAAAGCAAAAAAACTGCGCAGAAAATTTACGACGTGGCGCGTGAACCTCCGCAAAGTAATAAAAGCTGCTTGGCGTTGCTTTCACCCCTTGTGAACGACTGAAAAAGAAGCGCGCCGTGTTTATTCGGAGCAAAAACGTGTACGTGTGAATTCGGAGGCTCCTCGGAGCGAACTCGCTCGGAGCAAACTCGGAGCACGTCTGAAGCGCACCAATGTCACAGAAACTCTCTCCTCAAAAGCAGCCTATCTTATGTAAAATTTGATGTAGATTTCTAAAAAAATATTTTTGACCCCAAAAAAGTTAACCCCTAGCATATAATCTTACAAAAGATTTAATTGTTTGACAGTTTTTGAACATTTTTGGGGTAGGGTTAAATTTTTTGAGACCAACAACAATTTTTTTAGAAATCTAAATCAAATTTTACACAAGATAGGCTACGTACTTTTGAGGAGAGAGTTTCTGTGACATTGTTGATTTATCTTGAAAAATGGGGAAAACGCAAACTCTTAAAACCCTTACTCGCCACTCTTCGAGGCCCTGCTGTGCAAATTTCCCATATATGACTTTCTTTTCAAATGTAGCCTATCTTGTAGCAAATTTTCTGCTCTACAAGATTCAGAAATAAACAGCCGGCACACGGACTAACTCTCTCAAAATTTTGAAAATTATGAAAAAATTCCAATTTTCGGATTTTCAGCAAAACCAGCTTTAACTGCTGAACCAAGAGGGCTAGAGGGCTCAAAATTTGTCTGAACATGTACCCCCATAGGGTCTATGTGTTTGCTAATTTATAGCCCCAAAGCCCCACTGTGGGGCTATTTACCCCCATTTTTGTGTGAAAAAAGTGAAAAATCAGGGTCAAATTGTGGTCAACTTTGAGGCCGTGTATCTCAGGACTGGGTGCGAATTTTGACCCGGTCTTTTTGTAAAATACGTAAAATCAGTTGGGCTATTATCAGCTCACGTCATCATCCAAAAACTGAAAATTACCCCCCTGTCCGCGGTACTGTACAGCAATACTGAATCCTTCCAGACATCGCGTTTTAACAAAGCTACCTAAAGGCAAGTCTATCCAATGCCAAAGCCAAGGCCTATGCCTAGCTGAGATGCCAATCCAATAATCCTAATAAAAATTTTCTAAGTACAGTATTGTAAAAGTAATAGGCTAACTATTAGGCCTAAGCCCAAGCCTAAGCCTAAGCCAATGCATAAGTCACGATCAGTTTCTGAGATGTTGTTCTTCATTGTAGTCCCAAGAAATCCGAACCATCATCAAGACCAGAGGTTTATGGTATCCAAATGTGCAAGGAACAGCAAAATCAATTTTCAGAGTTGACAAGTACGTGCTGTATGTATTTTTTAATGTTGACATCAATAGGTTAGTTAGAAACCTTACACGTACGTACTACTACTGTAGGTGGTACGTCTAGGACAGGGAGTCAAACGTTGTTATTTCAGGTACCACCATCTTGTTTCACTGGCCAGTATGCTGGGTCCAAGTCCCGATTGGCTTGTTGGCATTTCCAGTGTAAATCTTTGCCTTCCCGACTGTTCATGGATCGGAGAAAGGGTGTTCGACTTGACACCATTTGACGCCGGCACTGACAGTGGCATTACTTACATGGTAATTTTTAGCTGAACATCATTAAATCAGAAATGTTGACTGACGATAAAGAATATTATGTACGAATGTCAGTGCTCCTACTGCTGTACATTTACATTTATTTTTTTGTATTTTGTAGTCTCCCAACAATCCCACTCTTCCCCGTCACAGAATTCGACCAATCACCACAAAAGATCCAGATGATCCCAGGGCACCCTTTTTCGATCGATACAAAGATGAAATTCCATCACTTGCGAAGCTGACTTTGAGAAGAGAAACGGTAAATAAACCATTGTTCGTGACCATTTTGTACACCTTAGAACAGGTATACATTGCTATGAAGGTTTATCCAATGGAATGCAAAAACATGAACGACTATAAAACAGAGGAAGTCGAAGGAACCAGCGAAGATTTGGAGTACAAGGACAGAAGTGAGGGTTAATTACTGTAATGTTTCGTGTATTGCCCCCCTCGAATATAGCCCCCCTCGTATATAGCCCCCCTAATCGGTGCCTATCGTCATTTGTACTCGTATATAGCCCCATATCAAAGACCGCGAAAAACGACAGAAACGAAGGTTTTTACAGCTAAAAACAGCGTTTTCGACGTGTTTCTAGCCATAGGAGTTGATGACGCATCATTTGGGGCAGTTTGGGATACATTTTGGTTTTCACCCCTCTTGACCACTTCAGCAGAAATGGTCAGTCCTTGTCAAAAATGATAATTTTTGCGCAAGAGCAGCTTGTTTTAGACCACTTTAGCTCGTGTAAAGGCAAAATAAGTCATAAAAACGAGTTCAGGGGGTCAAATAACCTTACTTTGGTCACTAATGCAAAATGCCCTCTTATATAGCCCCCCTTTTGTATACTGTAAAGTTTGGTGTATAACCCGATATCGAATATAAGCCGATATCGAATATAACCCGAGCAAATTGGTCGACTTTGAATTTTAGTATTTTGTATAACCCAATATTCACCCAGCGCCAAATGCTTTTAAGGCTCACACTATAGTTTCGGAGCCAACTTTGAGGCTTCGTCGTAGCCGTTGTACGCAAGATAAAAGTGATCCGTCATAATGTGAATAAAGTATCATTCTTCCTCTACACGTACACCAAACGGCAGCGCCAAAGCTATTGTATTCGGCGCAGTACGACACGCCGAAGAACGCCCCAAAAACCATGCGATTTGGGTGTTCCGAAGGAACCACTGGGTATTTTTAAACATGCGGCACACCATTCAACGCGCCTTGACGAGAGGAATCGATCGGTACCTGCGGCGCCTCTCTACGTTGCCTCTACGCAAAGTTATCCAAGAAAAACGTGTTTGAAAAAGTTATCGTTTCAATCAAGAATAGCGCCACGGAGAGGCCGTTTCAAGAGGCGCTCTATCTGGCGCGTCAAAGAGATCGTGTAACAAGTAGTGGCCGTTACTGGCACTTTCAAAAATTTCAGTAAGTAAAAGGTAAATACCTTTTCAATGGAAAATAGCCAGTAAGTAAAAAGTAATTACTGGTACTGGCGATTTCAAACTGCCAGTAAAAGGTAAAACCTTGCCAGTAACCAGTAAAGTAAAAGTAAAAATGCAAAATTTTATGGCCATGTTTCCTGTTGACTACAAATGCTTTTCTGGTTGTCAATTTTCTTTTTTATTGTATTCGGGTGAATCTTCATACATCAGGCTTGGCTATACTAGTAGTACCTTAAACCTTTCAAAGTCTACCTACCAAAACATAGGAATGAAGAGCGCTGCAACGCCAATACGTATGTACAGACATACGTACGTAAGTACAGGTAGCGTTCATGTGCAACCTCTACATACTACTTTCTGCATATCGTTCACATGGGCCAACATGACGAACCATAGTGGTCCCAGGCCTACCCTGCATGCTATGCGCGTTATAGGCCTACATATGTATGTAATGTAGCTGGATGGAGGAGTCGGTGGCATGATCAGAGAATCTAAAATGACTTGCTACAAAGAAAATTTTTCTTTTACCAACTGGAAATGCGTCAGTAAATCTAATAACAAATAGGGCTGATGTCTGTCTGTCTGTGTGTCTGTGATGCGAAAAACTCGCTCAGTTTTGCAGCTACAGCGTTCACTAATGGCTCATTCGAAAGCTTATAAGCCCAAGGGCGCCAGGAAGCCCTTCGATTTTTGATTTGATCAGCCGATCACCAATAATCGATCGATAATCGATATTTTAGTACTAAAAGCGCGCAGATTCGCTCACACTCACTCAATTTTGCAGCTACAGCGTCCATCTAGGCCTCTTCAAAGAGCTTATGCCCTCGAGGACTCCAGGAAGGCCTTCGATGTTTGATCTGATCAGCCGATCACCAATAATCGATCGATAATCGATATTTTAGTACTAAATGCTGCAGAAACCAAACGACGCAGGTTTTCAAGCCAGCGTTAGCAAATGGTCACGCCCGAAAATGCACACGGGAATAAAACGCGAGATGCGCTAAAGGGTTGCCAGATCTGCAAAGGGTTGCCAGATTGCTAAATGCGCAAAAGGTCTGCCAGACCTGCAAAAGGGTTGCTACATGCACCATTTTCGACTGATGCTGTGCAAGATTGTCAGATCTATGCGGAAAAGGGGTTGCCAGATCTACCATCATAGGGTTGCCAACTCTGCGATAGGGTTGCCAGATATGCAACTTTTAGCCAACTACCCAAAACGGTTGCCAGATCCATAATAAGTTGACAGATCATGATCTACAACAGGGTTGCCAGATCTGCAAAAGGGTTGCCAGATTTGCAAACGGGTTGCCAGATGCATAGAGATTGTCCCCTTTACTGCTGCGAAGCTGCAAAGGGCCACTGGTTCACTAAAAATCTTTCCACCACAGGGCTAAATTATGAGAACAACGCCCAAATTTTACTTTTTACTTTTACTAAAATTTTGCCAGTACCGGTAAAAAAATTAGCCAGCCAGTAAAGTAAAAGTAAAATACCGGCAGCACTGCCAGTAAAAGTAAGGTAAAAGTAATTACTGGCAGCAATATTTTTGCCAGTAAGCCAGTAAAAGTACTGGTAATTTACTGGTGACGGCCACTAGTAACAAGCTTTCGATCGATATCTTGATCTCCTCTCAACTCGCTTTCGTTGGCTCAGGAGAGCCTGGACCGAATTTATCAAGAAGTCCATGCATAGACAGTTGTCCCTGCATAGTACGAAGACGAGCGCAGAGAGCGCGACTGGAGCGGAAACAGCGAACGGAAAACAAGCAGACGGATGATCGTATGGTGTCAGGAAGTGAAAACAGCTGGAATTAGATATCACCAGATACTTCAGTAGTACAGGAGTCCACGGCTCAGAGATCTATAGTGTGAGACCTTAAAAAGCTGTTTTACGCTGAAATAAGCAAGTATGGTATATACACATATGTGAATAGTGAACATTTTATTGCTGTTAATGCTAGCAGAACTAGGGCCGGATCCCTCAACAAACTCGTAGCAATGCCCTCAAACCTTGATGTTAGAAAGTTCTTCTATAGTCGCCGTATCGTACCTTGTTGGAATCAGCTTGACGTTAGTACGGTTCGCTCCAACTCGCTAGCTTCTTTCGCTGCATCCCTCGAAAAACACTCAGAAATTGAGCGCCTCCTCCGAGTTTACAAATTCTAACTCCGCCATGTTGTGTTGTCTAATTAGTACTGTATTGTGTATGCAATTTTGTGCCGCCATGGTGTTGTTTGACATTTCTCCACCAAAGGTCTGTACAGCTTGTTCTGTGGTACTACTAATATGCTGTACTATTATGTGTCAACATATCTGTACAATGTTGTGTAGTCTGCAGTTCATTCTGCTGCTATGGATTGGTGTGTTCTCTTTTTTCATCCTGTTGTTGAATGACTTTCATTCATTCATTTTGTATAACCCGATATCGAATATACCCCGAGCAAATTGGTCGACTTTGTTTGTATAACCCGACGATCGGGTAATACACCAAACTTTACAGTAGCCCCGCCTCGAATATAGCCCCCCCCCTAATCGGGGCTTACCGATCATATAGCCCCAGGGGGCTATACACGAAACATTACAGTAAAAACAAAGTGTGTACACGAAACGTAGGCTATTGTACATAAGTTTATGAGGAAAGTCCTGCCCTTGAACTTTTTTAAGGAGAGTGCATGGTTGGCGAGTGGGCTCCGTGGTCTCTGTGCAGCGCAACGTGTGGTAAAGGCATTCGAATGCAGTCCAGAAATTACAGATTCCCCGTGAAAGCGCAGATGTTCAACTGCGAACGGCAGATGACTAAGAAAGAGTTTTGCAATGCACCAATCTCAGTCTGCGAAGGTATGTACATGTAATCATCATCCAAGTTGTTTGCAACTGTTTGGGTGACCCAATGAAAATGATGTTTCAGATTCGGAAGCATTCAACGAAGGCTGTTCTGTCACTTCCTGGAGCAAATGGAGCGACTGCAGCGTCACCTGTGGACTGGGGCTGAAAGCAAGGAGTAGAAATTACTACGACCCTACCGCCGCGACTGAGGCGGAATGCACGGTGCCTTTGGTGGAGCAGGAAGACTGCACTGGTAATGAAAATTACTACCGTATGTAAATAGGGCGTTTGAGCGCTATTGTTATGTCGCGCCGATGGCGCAGGTGGTAAAAGCGTCATTTCTGCCTACCACACCAATATGCCGAGGAACCAATCAGTGGTTCGACTCGACTCCCCTCCCCAACCATAAATGTGATCACTTGAGAGACTTCAAGGCTTTCAACTTGCACTGTCCCAATGGCTCAGTGGTAGAATAGAGGTTCTTCCCGCTTCCGCGTTCGATTCCTGTCTCGGCCAAATTTGGCGAATGGGACTTTTAATTTTTAATAGATTTTTTTATTTTTCATTTTTCTTCACTTTATTTCCAGGGCCAGGGGGAAATGACTGTTCCGTGACACCCGATCCCCGTTGTCGTATGACCTTCTGGTCCAACTGGTCACCCTGCAGCGCCAGCTGCAATGAAGGCATGCGAGTACGGACGCGACACTTTTTCTACCCCGACAACCGCCGCGATTGCTCGCAGTACAGGTTGATGGAGAAAGAAGAGTGCAACGAGGGACGCTGTCAAACGCTTTTCGGCCAGTATGGAACAGGTACGCGCAGGGTGTCGGGGTAATTCGGGCCAGAGGGAAATTCAGTCCTTCGCGCCATCCACCCAGAATGTTTTTAGCATGAACCAAGTTCAGGAATCAAAGAATAGTTTTATGTAAACTGAAACGAAAAATGCATATAAGAAAAGATCAAGCCTCAAACAGTGGTTACATGTGTAGTGTAGCTGGCCTGAATTACCCCTGTTTAGGCAAATGAAAATTTATCGGTATATTGCTGCTGAAGTGGAAAAGCTCGTCTGAAATAATTCTTTTAATTTATTTTGCTTCAGAAATCTGCAGCGAAAAGAAGGAAGTCGGTCAATGTAGTGGTCATTTTCCCCGCTATTACTTCGATGCACCCAGCAGCTCGTGCAAACGCTTCATCTTTACAGGGTGCAAAGGCAACAGGAACAAATTTCAGGTTAGGAAATTACGGTACAAGAAAGAACCCTAGTTTACGTTGTTTTTCGAGGGTTAAAAAAATTTGCATTATTTTTTACAGAGCCTCGAAGAATGCGAACAGACTTGCTTGCATCGAAACAGTTCTATCGATTCGCAATACGGTAAAGTTGTAAGATTATGGGTGCAGTTTTTTCCCCAGTTTCTTGTTTTAGAGTGTTCCTGTTCTAACCAGGTTTTTTCTAACCCATTAGACATTTTTTCTAGCCTTGTCTTCGTCCGAAGACCTGTTAACCCCTTCCAAAACTAACAATCACTATCGGCATTCTTCTATTACGAAACCTCGCCATCACCACCAAAAACCTCCTCATCACATCATCACTGACCCGCAACCGGATGAAGACGAAGTCCAAATCAGCGAGAATTTGGTGGAAAAATCTCGCCTGGAAAACTTTCATGCGCACAAGCAGCAGAAATCCCGTCACTCAGATCGACACCGTTCTCGGCAGAAATGGCGGGCGGGGTTAAACCAGAAAACGCACTCTGACAACGACGTCGAGAATGCTGAATTATTCCCCCGCCCTGCAAATAAAGTGGCAAAAATTCCTAGCTGGCGAGTGCTGAACAAAATCGCGACGGCTCTCAACGTCTACTCCATCGATCCCTATCTCAACATTAACACTGGCATGGTTTGCGGTGCGTTAAGCTTTTTTAACCCTTTCTGTTTTTGCTTTCGCTAATCTTCTTGTGCATGTGACATTAGCCTTACCCGATAGCATAGTGCCGCGGCGCTGCCTCGCGTCACAATGAAACTCGATGGGGTACTATTGTGTAAGCCCGGCCATGGGAAATTCGGTCAAAAGTGTCAGAGCTGCATATCTCAGCAACCAATGGGACTGATTGAGACAAGTAGATATCACGCGATTCCTTGAACTCTCCTCTTTCAAATGAGCTACTATTTTTGTTTCATCATTTTTTGAAACAGCAAGTTCACTGACGCTTAGGTGGCCGGGTTTACCCCACAGTACCTTTATAGCGAATAGAACAAGACGACAACATTGTGTTCCTTTCTTTTCTTTGCAGTGCCAGCGAACCACTTGGCAGCTGCGTTGGGTGTCAGCGCTGACAGCAGCATTAACGACGGCGGATCGTCAGTGGACTGCATGATGTCCGAGTGGTCACCCTGGGGCGACTGCTCCATCACTTGCGGTATCGGCGGACAGCAGCAAAGAACGCGATTTATCAAGGTTTGAAATTACAGTACGTAGACCGCTGGCTTTGCTAGGTACTGTAAAATAGCAATTGTTCGGATTGGACTAAAGTTCGTTCGAACAAGTCGAGCACAAAACTCTTAGTTGAAGGGTTGATTTTGTCCGAAAATGAATCATGTATTACTGTATGTGTAGACGCAATAGCAGCATACAAACGTATAACTGCAGGAACCTCATGAAATTGATGTTTTCAGTGGGAAATTAATTACGGTACGTACGGTAAAGTGCTTATAATTTTATCAGGTATTTCCAAGGAACGATGGCAGGGAATGCTCGACGCGCTTGGTTCAGCACAAGGTCTGCAACAAGAGGCCTTGCCGTAAGTATTTCTTTTTGTCCTGTTCCTAGTTCCTTGTCCTATAGTACATACAGTATTCAAGGGGTTTTCAGAGAAATTATGTTTCAAAAATAAACAAACACTGTCGATTGAACTGACCCTTATCAAGAAAGAGCCCCTTGCCCCGCACAAAAAGTGTCAGGGTCGCGAAACATAAAATTATCCTCAAAATCATGTAACCGAGCCCCTAAAACTCTGGTAGGTTCACTTGTTACATGTGCATCGAACAAAACATAATCGATATTGCTGGTATGCTTTTGTATGGGAAAGAGCATCTGGCTTGGGTTTGAATTGCGCGCCCTTCTCTACATTAGCGCTGAATGGCTGGCTGGCTTTCCTATCCTTCCGTTTTGTTTTACCGCACACGCAAGCCGCAGCCTGGCTGCCAGCCTTCTCTCTCTCTCTCTCTCGCTCTCTCTCTCTCTCTCTCGTTCGCTTCTCTTCTCTTCCTTCCGCCCGCTCGCCAGCCAGCCAGCACACACACCACACACACACAAGAGGCATGTAAACAACAAGACGTGTTGCCTCTCTTCGCTTCGTTTGATAGGCTCTGCGTCTTTTGTCTTTTGCAAAGGCACACTTGTAGAAAACAGCGCGCAATTCAAACCCAAGCCAGATGGCGCTTTCCATACAAAAGCGTTCCAAGCAATAACTTTTGATTTCTGTTGCATGAGCATGCAGTAAATGAACACACCAGCGTTTTAGCGGCTTAGTAATGTAATGTTGGGATATCTTTGTGTTTGTCGACCCCAATTTTTTTGTGCGGGGCCCTCTTTAAGCGTTCTTTTCAATGGTGTCAGCTTTTCAGCCATGCGCGATCAAGCTTCACCGGCTGTGATCAATGGCGGTGTGTCGAGTCGCCCGCTAATGCGCAATTGTAGCTGCTGCAGCCTAGTCAAAGTCTGCAACTGTCCTTGGTTGCTGTCCGCTTGCCTTCTCGTCGTCCTTGCCAACTGCAGTGTCTTCATGTCTTGCTATGCAACCTCATCCGTGTTCAAAACTGTACGCCTTTCCTTGTCCATCCCTTCCGCAGGATATGTAGGGTACTGTGGGGGTAAACCCGGCCATGGGGTAAATCTGGCCACCCGGTTCCGAAAGCCGTTCTATCTACGTGAGCCTGATTAACCCCGCAAACCGGCCGAGGTTACCCCATGTATCCCATATAAAAGTAAATGTACGTAGTGTACATTTGCACTATCCGTCTATCGTACGTACATACGTACGTACCTCACTGTTGTCGCACTATGTGTAGTCTGTCTACTTTTGTTCGAACACCTGTATGCACGCAGAGCACTTTGTGCAAGCACGCATGTCGCATTGTGCCATCTACGAAATTGCCGTCCTACTGTATGTACAGTGTACACCCTGCAGAAATTGTACACACAGTGTTGTGGCCGTCCAAATGTCGTCATTTACTTACCTTCAACTTTGTATACCTGGTATGTACCCTACAGTACGTATGTATAATACGTACGTATGTA
This sequence comes from Epsilonema sp. ZAB3_2, assembly GCA_030247985.1. NCBI lineage: Eukaryota > Metazoa > Nematoda > Chromadorea > Desmodorida > Epsilonematidae > Epsilonema > Epsilonema sp. ZAB3_2. Next base: position 94,109 of record JASAMW010003743.1, read on the forward strand.
CGTTACCTACTGATATATTACATATGCGTTCGTTAGCACGCAAAGCACAGGAGGCCTGGTGAATGTCTGCCTCAGCTGCACCGTTCCGTTGTCCACCTGCTCGTTCATGCACTTCCTTTGCTATCACATCGTCCCATGTTGTCTTGCCTTTTCAATCCGTACGCTTTATTCGCAAACGTTGCTTGTCTTGCCTTTTAAATCCGTATGCATATTCTATTCACCCTGTACTGTTGTGTTGTTGCAGCTCTAGCCACTCAGAGCGTGATCGCCTGCAAGGCCACACCCTGGTCCCGCTGGTCCGCCTGCAGTGCGTCCTGCGGTCGGGGCATTCGAGTGCGGAGGCGGCGCGTCCTGAGGCCCAGACGCGGCAAAAACGGACAACGCAGATGGCGCGGAGGATGCAATTTGAGGGCGGACGATCAGGAAACCTGCTTTCTGCAACCCTGTGACGAAGAGGCAGATGATCATGAGGATGTTGAAAATTAGCGCCGAGAGATCTGAGGCAAGGTTGAACTACTGTGACAAAATGAATGGATGAGGAGAATATACTGTATAAATGATATGGAATAATGCTGTAGTCATTTTCTTATAAAATAATAGCAGAGATTAGTCTTTTGTGGGCATGAGCATGACAGTGAAGAATTTCGGTGCTCTTTTGGTGCGTAATTTTACATTGTATGTGTTGCATGCTAGCATAGGTAACTTAGTAATGTACTAACAGTACACATAATGTGTATAAGTTCTGTGTAGATACAGTACTCGATGTAGTATACATACCGTATGTGTGTACATGCATTTTGTTGTACGTACATTGGTTCAATATGGATTGAGTGTTTTGTAAAGCACATGTGCGTGCGTACACTACTTAGTACGTACGGTACGTACAGTACCGTTACGATTGTATTATAATATTAACGCGTACGGTACACATTCAGTTCAGTGTGGCAGTTGACATGACAAGTCACCCACACACAGGTCCAATTTCCGTGCTTGTGCATATGTACATACGTATGTATATGTACAATAACTACTAGTGTCACTTTATTAGATGGAACAAGGTGTGTGTATGTGTACGTATCCCATACCCAAAACATGAAATTTCCCATCCTGAAAATGCACAGACAGACCGACTACCGTACTGTAACTGTACCCCACTGAACGGCCAATACATCTATTCCACTACTTAGGTACATGCCATTTGTACGTATTGCTTTACTGTACAACACCATTACAAACGTACATACACAATGCACCGCAAAACCAGGCGCAAGATCATCCATCATCTGTCCTGCTTCGTCGAGATCCGCGATCCTTCTTGCACCACCGTCCGTATCTGCTGAATCTGGCGCATGAGGCCGGGGATCTCCTCGGGCGCGAACGCCTGCTGCCCGTCGCACTTGGCCGTCGCGGGGTCGTCGTGGCACTCGACCAGCAGCCCTTGGGCCCCCGCGGCCACCGCCGCAAGGGCCAGCGGGCGAACCAGCTCCGTCTTGCCCGCCGCGTGGCTGGGGTCCACGATGATCGGGAGGTGGGACGCGGCCTGGACGCAGGGCACCAGGCCCAGGTCCAGGGTGGCGCGCGTGTGGTTGCTGAAGGTGCGGACGCCGCGCTCGCACAGGATCACGTTCGGGTTGCCCCCGGCCAGAACGTACTCGGCGGCGAGAAGGAACTCGTCCAGGGTGGCGCACATGCCTGGAATGTTTGTTTATTTATTTATTTATTTATTTATTTATTTATTTATTTATTTATTTATTTATTTATTTATTTATTTATTTATTTATTTTTTTATTATTTATTTATTTATTATTCATTTATTATTTATTTATTTATTTATTTATTTATTTATTTATTTATTTATTTATTTATTTATTTATTTATTTAGTTATTTATTTATTTATTTATTTATTTATTTATTTATTTAGTCGCGCTCGTGGCGCAGGCGGTAAGACGGGCTGCGTCCGATCTGCCGTCCTCTGCGTCATGAGTTCCCACTCTCGCCAAGTGGGATTAAAGCGACAGGCAACCCCAGCGGCAGTATGGTGCGCCCGCTCGCTGGCTTCTAAAGGCACCAGTGCTTTCCTTCGGGTCAGCACACCCCGACCAGTGGTCGCTGATGGCTGTTCGGCTTCGTGCCAGGCCCTTCCCTGGTTCGGGCCATTGTTGGTCGTGCCTTGTGGCACTGGACTGGCCCACCATAACGGGCGTTGTTAAAGGTTCGGAGGAGACTAGGTGGGTTTCACCTACAGCCGACCCTGTGGGGTACGGTCTCGCAAAAAAAAAAATATTTATTTATTTATTTATTTAGGGTAGTGTGGGGTAAACCCGGCCATGGGGCAAATCCGCCCACCTACAGTATGGCGCTTTTTACTCCTATTCAAAAGTCATGGCTCTCGAAAATGTATCCCGGGAAACTGCTGCCTCTTTCTTCCTTGCCATAACTTGGCAACCTATAGGCCAGGCCTGATGGGCTAAAAGCGCCATACGTAGGTAGGTGGGTGAATTTCCCCCATGGGCGGCTTTACCCCACGCTACCATTTTATATTTATTTATTTATTTATTTATTTATTTATTTATTTATTTATTTATTTAGTTATTTATTTATTTATTTAATTTGTATTTACAGAAACAAATAATTATTTATTTGTTTAGGTCTATTTATTTACTACCTATTTATTAATTTAAACAGCTGTAGGTACGTAGGTACGTACTTACCGCGTTTCAGCAGCACAGGCTTGTCGATCTTTCCCACGGCTTTCAGCAGACTGTAGTTGGCCATGTTGCGCGTGCCGATCTGAACCACGTCGGCCACCTGGCACAGAGACGGCATGCTCTCCGTGTCCATCAACTCCGTCACGATCGCCATGTTGTACTGGCGTTTCACCTGGCGAAAAGAAAGAAAAATATATAGGCCTATATTTATTCGTAAAAGTCTTCCTAAGCCTAAACTTCCTTGACATACAGTGGTTACTACCTTCGTACATACGGTGGATATTGTACATAGTATACATACGCCTAAGCTCAAGCCAATGGCTAAGGCCGTCCAAGCCCAAGCCCAACCCCAAGCCTAAGCCTAAGCCTAAGCCTAAGCCTAAGCCTAAGCCTAAGCCTAAGCCTAAGCCTAAGCCTAAGCCTAAGCCTAAGCCTAAGCCTAAGCCTAAGCCTAAGCCTAAGCCTAAGCCTAAGCCTAAGCCTAAGCCTAAGCCTAAGCCTAAGCCTAAGCCTAAGCCTAAGCCTAAGCCTAAGCCTAAGCCTAGCCTAAGCCTAAGCCTAAGCCTCAGCCTAAGCCTAAGCCAAAGCCTACTGTAAGCCTAAACTGAAGCCAAAGGCTAAAAGGCTATGCCCAAGCCCAAGCCCAATCCCAAGCCTAAGCCATAGCCTAATCCTCAGCTTAAACCTAAGCCTCAGCCTATGCCTATGCCTTTGCCCAATCGCAGCCTAAGGCTAAGCCTAAGCCTAAACCCCAAACCCTATACCTTGTTCCTAAGCCTAAGCCTAAAGCCCAAACCCTATACCTTGTTCCTAAGCCTAAGCCTAAACCCCAAAGCCTATATTATGTACCTTGTTCAGAATGTCCAATCCTTTCTCCTCCAGTCCCTGAAAGGCGTAGGGGCTGGTGCGCGGTTTGTAGGCGCCTCCGCGGAAGAGCGTGATGCCTGCCGCGGACAACTTGGCCGCGATTCGCATGCACGCCTCTTCCGATTCCACGCAGCACGGGCCGCAAATGAGGGCGAAGTCCGTCTTGAAGCCGTTGATCTGAATCAGACCCAGTCCGTCGTCGCTCATGTTGCTTTCTTCTGCGGAATTTTGCCGAGAAGCGAGCTTGTAAGCTGGGGCGGCAGGGGGAGCCATGTTTTGATGCTTTAAGCCTTTAGACCCGAGACAGAAGACAGAGCGATGGGATAGGGATGGGTAGGGATAGGGGAAAAGGTGGCTCCTCAACTCGCAACGGCAGACGAAAGACTGCTCAACGGAGGGCAGGAAGTGAAAGTGGGCAGAACGACTTGGAAAGAGGACGAAAGATTCCCAAATTATTGAAGGCACGTAACAGTACGTAGAAATAAGTGGGTACGGAAGGGATACGAATGGAAAAATGTCGCTACAATGTATACTTTGTTGGAAAATGTCGCTAAACTTCTACTGCTCCTGGGCACTCCGTCATAATTTCTGTCACACAGCTTTCATGTGTGAAGTTTTTTCTCTAAATTTTACGTGCTCAATCAACTCGAGCCAATCAGCATCAAGATCGCACGTGAACGATCGCGGCGTCGAAATCGGCGGACGTCGAAGTCCCGAGGTAGAAAAAATCGGGGCGGCAGCATGAGAATTGAAGCGGAACGACGCACACACACTGATCATATCCATCACCGTACAGTAACAGTAGTATGTAGTCCTCTAAGCACATGAAAAACTGGTAACAGCTGAGACGAACTGTGATGTGAACAATTTCCCCCACTTTTTGTGTCCTTGGAGCGCTAGGGGTAAATTGAGAATGCGGATGAAGACTCATCAACCCAAATACAGTCTCCGAATTCCAAGTGCGAATGCGGGCAACAGAACGTACGTACTGTTGTGTAAAGATTTTCATCAAGCAACATCCACTTAGCAGCTCTACTTTACTTCTAAAATTACGGGAACTCTCTTCCATTCAATAGTGCCAAAATTTGCGACAAGTGAAGAGGTGGTGGGAATAATTTACCCCGTTCTACCCTAAGCGCAGATCGCTTCCTTGTTGCAGGAGCAGGAACAGGAACGTTTTCGATTGCTAAAGATGGTACCAGAAATGCTCCCTCGGGCGATGTCTGCCTGTACGTACAGTTTAACCACGCGCACGTGCACAGCACAGGGTTGGGCAGACAAAAACGTGGGACACTGTGCGCAAGGAAGAAGGAAGGCCGTTCCAAAATTAGAGCGACAGCTGATACATTCCCGTTTTCCCGATCCCGATAAGGCCAGTTTTTTGCTATTTTTATCTGCCAAGGCCACTTTCTCAGATCGGAACATTCCTTCCGCCTTTCTTTCGTCATGCCATACTGTTTTTTGCCTCCATTAAAACACATGCACGTGTACCTAACATGAGAACAGAAAATGCAGAACTCGCTAATAACGGTATTATCATGAGCAAAGAAATTTTTCATAACAAAACCCCCCAAGGCATACAGGGCATACTACGTTGCATTTGCTATTGAATGCTTATGCAAGTGGAACAAACTTTACACAGAGCTACAGCATCCCATTACAAGCATCATCACACTCCCTTCCCTTTCGTTCCATTTCAATCTTTCTTCTATCCACGTCGTAGGCCCTGGTTCTTAGCGCATGGTCCATCAGCGTGAGCGCAACCATCGCGGACACCACGGGAACCCCGCGAATACCCACGCAAGGATCGTGTCTTCCTCTGGTCACAACTTCCGTTTCCTTGCCCCAAAGGTCCACGCTTTTGCCCGGCACCAGAATGCTGCTCGCGGGCTTAAAGGCGACGCTTGCCAGGATCGGCTCTCCGTTTGAAATTCCCGCCAAAATTCCGCCAGCCTGATTGGAGTCGAAAGCGCAGGGCGCGCTCATTAGGTCTCGGTGTTCCGAACCGCGCATAGACACGCATTCGAACCCCCGCCCGATCTCCACCGCTTTCACCGCGTTAATCGACATCAGCGCCTTAGCCAAATCGGCGTCCAACCGGTCAAAAACCGGATCGCCCCAACCCGCGGGTACTCCCGTGACCAGCGCGTCCACTCGCGCGCCCACCGAATCTCCCTCGGCCTTCACGCTGTCCAAAAGCTGCTCCAGCTGCCCAAGGATGGAGGGATCGGGGCAAAAGAAGGGATTTCGGTCCACCTCTGCCAAATCCACGCTCTCAGCCCTGACGGTTCCTATCTGACGAATGTAGGCATGGATTTCGAGGCCGCAGCTGAGTCGCAGATACTTTTTCGCGATCGCCCCCGCGGCCACGCGCATCGCCGTTTCACGCGCGGACGCGCGACCACTACCGCGATAGTCACGCAGGCCGTATTTGCACAGGTAGGTGAAGTCGCCGTGACCCGGTCGGAAGGTGTCCTTGATGGCGGAGTAATCTTGCGAGCGATGGTCAGTGTTCTCGATGAGCAGACCGATGGGAACTCCGGTGGTTTTGCCTTCGAAAACGCCTAAAAAATTTGCATTGTTTCCCGTGAAATGGGGGTTTTCGTGCTGTGGTATTCATATATAACCGAATTTACAACAGGTGCAAGATTGGTAAATTTGAGCTTTGCGATGGCATTACCTTGCCATACGGCATGGCATACAGCCTGCGGATTGTGCTCACATTTGGACCAGTTATGTAGGCGTCCGTGGGATGTACATATTGTGCATGCCAAATTAACTTGGTATTGTACTTTTGAATCTTTTAGAAAACACAAGATGTTTTGCGTTTGTTCACTTTTTACCGGACATGATTTTGACTTGATCCTTTTCGTTTCTTGGTGTCGTGAATTTCGATTGACCGGGTCTTCTTCGATTCAGCTCAAGTTGAATATCTTCTTCAGTCAGTGGCATGCCAGGTGGACAACCATCGACGATTGCCATGTAACCCGGTCCGTGACTTTCACCGCAGGTGGTCAGGGTAAACATTTTGCCAATGGTATTTCCAGCCATTTTTGTTCGGTTATGGGCACTGTCTTTCTCTAATTTAGGATAGTCCCTAATTTTGAACTTCGAAAATGCAGCGGACAATATTTTTGATAAATTTCTCTTTTAGACGTGGTATGCTGGGCTAGGCTGAGCAGATGTGCGCCGTACAGTAATTGGAGCGAAAATTTGGCGGAAAAATTAATCTGTTCACGTGAATTTCAACTGGTTTTCTTAGTGTTGTCTTTATCTTCTATGCATAACGTACCGCAGTAAAGTATGTAGTGTACGAACATGTGTACAACGTACGTACAACGGAAATTCTGATTGGGTGGGAACCAAACCAACTGTTGATAATGCTCATCCAATGCACACACGGTACAGTACACCAACTCCATTGCCTCAAACACAATATTCATGGTTGTATCACATCACATTGCTGGATTTAATTCAGAAAAAATTAAATCTACAGCTTCAGACACAGAACAACGGGACGTATCACACAAAATCGCATTCGGAATGCTACAGTACACCTGTAATGAAAAGTTTTTTGTTTTGTATGGAAAGTAAAGCGAAAGTTGGGTGACAATGGGTTGAGTCCATTCAGGGCAATCGGGGTGCAATCCTTATAGCTATAATCTGTCAACACAACACACAAAATCCCATCTTACAAGCGACCATTGACATCGGAGACTGCAGGAGACTGATAGCCATGACACGATGACTGTATGCCACACTTAGCTTCCATTTAGGTATGTTCAGGTAGGCTGTCGACGGTACGAAGCAGATACATAAAGGTTTTATTCAACAAAGGCCAGGGTCGTACTACGTACAATACAAGACAGCAAATCGACGCTTATACATAAAACATTGTTGAGTGAGGTCGGTGAACAAGTAGATAGAGAACTGTAGTAATTTCAAAGATAAATCAAGGCGCCGGCAAGGGACAAAAGGATATAGCAGGAAGGCTAGGTTACGACGACATTCAAACACAAATCATGCCATGGAAAGTATCATCGATGACTGGATAATCTTGTGCTCAGGCCAAACCGATTGCACACTAAAGACAAATACCAAGGAACTCTCTCTCTTCTGTCTTCTCTGCTCTCCCTCTCTGCCGGATCTTGCTAGTCCTGTCCCTTTTATAGCCAGACGATCTGTAGACAGCAAGGGCTGGGGTGGCTAGGGTGGCTAGGGTGGCTGAGCAGGCTTGTGATGTTTTGTTTGATGATTGCAATGGCCCGCCAGTAGTTCTGTAGAAAGCGTAGTAGGCTGGGGTGGCTAAGGTAGCTGGGGTGGCTGGGGTGATGGCTTGATGTTTTTCTCGAAGAACCAGCCAGTAATTCTGTAGAAAGTATGGGCTGGGGTGGCTAGGGTGGCTGGGGTGATGGCTTGATGTTTTCCTTGAACAGTCAGCCTGTAGTTCTGTAGAAAGCATAGGCTGGGGTAGCTGAGGTGGCTGGGGTGGCTGAGCAATGGCCAAAGCTTGACGGTTGGCTTGACAATTAGGGCGATGGATTGATGATGGCTATGAATGGCTAGGTGGTTGAAGTCGGATTGCATATATACCCAAGATACATACAAAGATGAACACAATATTACACACCTTGTGCCTAAACTCATACATTTCGTCAAAAGTTGCTTCAGGATCTTCGGTGCTTAAAAAAGCAGGCAAGATCGGCAAGCTAAACAACCTTTTCCTCAAGCATGCCTTATCCACAAAAATGTACACAAGCTGACCTAATTTGCATACAATTTCACGGTTTTTCTCGCTCAATAAAGTGCCCCCTCCTACAGCAATTACAGAGTTTTCAATGTTTTGCAGAGATTTTACCGCATTTTCTTCGAGTTTGCGAAAGTTTTCAGGTCCGACTGTTTTGAAAATGTCGCGAAAAGAAATCGGCGTCCCGGTTAGAGCAGAATAGTCTTTCTCGATTATCGAATCTGTGTCAGCAAAGTTCACGTGAAATCTCTCCGCCAGTTGCCGTCCGCACGTTGTTTTGCCGCTTCCTTTGAGTCCGAACAAAATCACATTCTTTCCTCCTGCACTGGCCATGGAAGAAATCAATAAATATCGCGAAGAAATCGATAAAATCGACGATCAGCTGCTTTGTCTGCTGAATCGACGAGCGTTTTGCGCGCAGCAAATCGGGCAAATCAAGCAGCAGCAATTTTCCGGTTCCAAATCGTCACAGCCAGTCGTCATTTACCGACCGGAAAGAGAAGCGCAAATATTCCGCAGACTCCTTAACCAGAGCCACGGACTGCTACAAAACGGGGACGTCTGTAGACTGTTTCGTCAAATTATTTCCACTTGTCGCGCGGGCGAAGCTCGGTTATCCATTGCCGTTTTGGGACCCGCAGGAACGTTTACGGAGCAAGCAGCCCTGAAACACTTCGGCACAGAAATCTGCCTCCGGTACGCCACCGATATTTCCCAAGTTTTTCACAAAGTGAATCACCGACAAACCGATTACGGAGTGGTCCCGTTCGCAAACTCCAATCAAGGGCTGGTGGCAGAAACCATGGTTTGTTTCAACGGACACCACCGAAATGTGAAGATTATTGGCGAAACGCAGCTGCCGATTAGCTTCGTACTCGCTGCTCAAAACGGAGTAGCTAAATTTTCTGCAATCTCCAAGCTTGCAGCTCATCCGCAAGCCATTAATGGCAAGGGGTCCCCAAACACCAACATTCGCATTTTGAGTTCAAACCAATTTTTATCATAAACTATATTTTCAACCAAGTCTTTTACAAAGGACCGCTTTTCAAAATTCCTATCCGCTCACGAGTTGTCCATGTGGAAACTTCAGGTACTGATCGACGGATTTGAGTACCGCTACGGTACGTAGGTAGATAACCGTAGCGGTTCCCGAGGACCGCTTCAATGCTAAAATTTATCGACCTTTATCGCGTCGAATAACTCGGGAACGGATAAGAATTTTGAAAAGCGGTTTTTTGTAAAAGACGGTTAAAAATATACACGGTACTAGCGGACCCCTTGCCTTTAAACAGTGCGCTCAATGGCTACAGCAAAATCTTCCCCACACTCAACTGGAACCAACCAAGAGCAACTCAGAGGCAGCCCGATTAGCATCTGTGAATGCCAGACTTGCAGCACTTTGTTCGTTCCAAGCAGCTCAACTCTACGGTTTGCAAGTTTTGTCCCAATGCTGTCAGGACTCAGAGGACAATAGGACACGGTTCGTAGTTCTCAGCCGGCGGGATCAAGTCGTTCAGCCTTCTGGAGAAGATAAGGTCTCATTTTTGGTCATGAAGCCGAAGCAAGATTGGAAAAGCTTCAAGGAAGCGATAGGAAGAATTTGCGCTGACGCGACTAAGACGAAAACGCAGCAGCAAGCGCTTGAGGAACAGCGGATGTGTTTGGTAGAAGCTGAAACGCATGAATCAAGCAAAGAAGCAGAGGAATTGATGCAGAGATTGGGGGAAATTGCATTGGTGAAGAGTTTGGGTTCGTATCCTGTAGCAATCCCCGATGAATAGCAGAGAATTATTGGACTGGATAAAATAAATAGCGATATATCGATATTAGTAGTATACATAGTTCGATTACTTTAAAAATTGTTTACTCTCTCGTTTCTGTTGCATCGATTAGACATGATCGAGTTTGCATCGATTAGACAAGTAAAATCAGTACAAAGGAAAGGGGATGAAATAACGTGATAGCAGTCTACATACCTACGTACTACGAACAGCATGTGTTGTAAACCTTTCATGGCGTCCATCCTGTAGGCGCCATCTCAAAGCCTCCATAGGAGAACGCAGGAGCCATGGTGCATCCAACCAATGACCACTCGCCCAAACTGCGAGCTGATTGCCAGGAATTGGCTGGAATCACGCATTGCGGCTTCTCACCCCCACAAATGTCGCTTCCCATGCGATGGATCGTCATGAGATGTGTATCAGCGGTACAAATTTTCAATTCCAATGGGTCTCCTGCTTACAGATCAGGAAGAGAGCTGAGCTGAAGGTGCTACAAGAGACTCTGGGCCAGCCATATGGAAGTCGTTATTTATACCGTACCTACATATGTAGGCTTTGGCCCCATAAACATACAGAGCTACATACTGTATGTATGTACGCTTAGGGTAGTACCGGTTACGTATGTACAGAATGGAAGGTATGTACATACAGTACATAGCACATCCGTTGCTTATGTTGCACATCACCAAACAATTCTGCATTTTTGGTCAAAAAATGACCCTTATTTCAGTGCCTGCTTGGTCACCCATTCGCGTTTCTTTCCTGATCTGTAAAAATGCCAGAGCTCTGTGGCGTTTCGAAGCCTGTGCCATGGTGACACGTGATCCTTGGCCAGTAGGAAGTAGATGGCTGTGGAATGCTCATCTCTATAGGTTTCCACAAACCATCCATTTTCAGGATGAAGTTTCAGGTCCAAAACCTTGATGATTTCTTGCATCGTATGTCGACAACCAACCATCATCTCTAGGAAACGGGTTAGCTACTTTAGCGGGTTAGCTAGGGTTAGTTATCTCTAGGAAACGGGTACTAGCACTAAGTTTTGCTTGTACACTACACTAAAGTAGCTGGCAATAGTGGCAATATTGAAGAGTTGGATTTTAGTGAAAAACACGTGATAATGTACAGTAGGGTATACGTACAGTACGTACGTTATTAAATTCAGTTTGGCAAAATGTCACATTTCACTGTTATACGTTTTTCGGTTGGAGCAGTGGTGAATAAGCTGGATCATGCACAGTTTCAGCTCAAGTTCAACACACGCTACGCTAGTACTACATCAAAGAGCATGAAAAGTACATACGGGCTTTTCCATGCTAAAAACTGGCTTTTCCATGAGGTGGTGTACGTAAACTCAGCTTTTATCGTACAGACAGCCTTGTCGCCTATTTTTGCATCAAAGATTTTAAAACGTCCTCAATCATTCCTATGGAAACTTCATCAGTTAAGATTCCTTGTCCAATTTTTGTGGGAAGCACAAAGTGAATGCGATGATGCCGAATCTTCTTGTCCATACGCAGAGCTGTCATCACCTTTTGCACGTCCAAGTTGGACGGCAGTTTCATGGGTAACTGCGCTTTTCGAATCAGCTGATTTTGCCTGCCAAACTCATCTTCGCTCCACAACTTTAACTGAATCGCCAACCTTCCAGCTGCTACCATTCCTGAAAAATGTCGACGGGAATCGAACACGCCATGAGATGAGACTGGAAATTCAACCCCTGAGCCATGGCAGCTGATGGTGCAAATCCGCACAATCGTACCCTTTACATACGATCAAGAATAATATAAGCTAACAAGAATGAAACACTTCACGCTAAAAAACGATTGAACCCTGACGCATTTTGACTCGATTACAATAGTCGATGATTACAATAGTCGACGATTACAATCATCGAACGATGATTAGAATAGTCGATGATTACAATGCACTTTCGATGATTACAATAATCGATGATTACAATCATCGAAAGTGCATTACAATCAATCTGTCTATTCTAATCAACTTTCGATGATTGTAATCATCGACTATTGTAATCATCGAAAGTGCATTACAATGCATGCTTTATTTATATCATGGAAGTGCTATTCTAATGCATGAAAGTGTATTCTTTTGCACTAAAAGCTATTGTAATAAAGGAACGTTGATTCTAATTCACGAAAGTACATTGTTTTATAGGATTTCGCAATAGACAAAACCTTGATTGGAATAGAGGGATTGATTGTAATGCACTTTCGTTGATTGTACGTAATCATCGATGATTACAATCAACGATCGTTCATTGTAATCATCGACTATTCTAATCAATGGTCGATGATTGTAATCGTCGACTATTGTAATCATCGACTATTGTAATCGAGTCAAAATGCGTCAGGGTTCAATCGTTTTTTAGCGTGAAGTGTTTCATTCTTGTTAGCTTATATAATTCTTGATACGATGTGTACATGTAGGCTACTGTTGGGATCGAACCCCATCAAGCTGTAAACTCTACAGTACCTCTGAGCCACGGCAGCTGATGGCACAAATCACCTAATCGTTCCCTTTATCCTCTGTTTTGACTTACCAATGGCAACTGCTTCTCCATGAATGATGCCCTCATATCCGCACGCGCTTTCGATGGCATGTCCAATGGTGTGACCATAGTTGAGCAAAGCTCGAAGGCCAGCCTCCTTCTCATCTTCACTCACAACTTTCGCCTTTGCTTTCGCGCTACGAACCAAGATTATCTCCAACTCTTCGGCCTGTATCTCGTTGGCAGTTAGGGATGCCATCCGCTCCAAATGTGTAAACAGGACGCGGTCCAAGATCACTCCGTATTTTATTACTTCTGCCAGTCCTGCTTGGAACTCGCGAGAGGGCAAGGACTTCAGAAGGACAGGATCCACCACGACCAAACGAGGCTGGTGAAAGGCGCCGATGAGATTCTTGCCTCCAGGATGATTCACGCCAGTCTTGCCACCGATAGATGAATCCACCATTGCGAGAAGAGTGGTGGGAACTAAACTGAGAAAATTGACGTTTCAGAACAACCATCCTACATGGTAAGGTCACAAAATGTACCTTGAACGGATGCTATTCCACGCATCCAAGTTGCAGCAGCAAAACCAGCCATGTCCCCAACTACTCCACCGCCCAAGGATACGATGAATGAAGATCGATCCAGCTGGAATTGTTGGGCTGCATCAAGAATTTGACCCAACGAGTCCAGGGTCTTGAACTGCTCTCCATCTGGTACAGCGTGATGGCACACAACCTGTGACATGAAGAAAAGGGCAACCTTGATTTAGCTATTACTGTACTGGAGCCAAATTCAATCAATTACTGAACGTATTGTCCAATTAGTGACCAACTCTAGGGTAGTATTTACGCACTTACAGTGCACATGTACCGTATTTGCCGGTGGGGCTATGCAAAAATTGAGAGGTCCTATATGGGGCTATGCATAGGGGGGCTATGCATAGGGGGCTATGCATGGGACATTTTTTATGTTTTTGAGAGGTGCACTGATGCATATTTTTTTAGGTCAAAAGCACATGTTTTAGGGCATAATTGAGGTCAAAACAGGGTTATTCTAGTACTATACACCCCCAAGCAGGTTTATAGGCATCTTAGCTTGGTGTGGGAGTGGCTATGGGTAGCTTATGACCAGCTTATGTAGGTAGGTTCAGGTACTGTACAGTACATATGGGGCTATGCATAGGGGGGGGGGGCTATGCATAGGGCATTTTTTATGTTTTGCCAATATGGGGCTATGCATAGGGGGGGCTATGCAAAGGGGGGCTATGCATAGGGGGGCTATGCATAGGGGGGGGCTATGCATAGGGCATTTTTTATGTTTTGCCAATATGGGGCTATGCATAGGGGGGGGGGGGGGGCTATGCACGGTACCTGAAAGCCAGCCTTCTGAAGTGCATCCAACGCTGTCTTTCCATACAGCTCAAAGATGGTCTCATTGGTAACCAGGAATATCTTGGTGCACAAGTCCACTTGATGATGTAAATTGTGCAAGAGGGTGAATCCTAGCTGGTCCAATCCACCGTTACAAACTATGACTTTATACGGAGCACCCGGTACATTTACTGCAACCTCTAGAACGCGATTGTTGTTGTTTGCGGTCGAGTGGCAGTAGTCCGTATCGTTAAGGCTGTCCATGGTTGAAAGAATGCGCCACGTTTCACTGCGCAAATTCTTACGTTGGGCTGTGAGTGAGGCAAGCGATATGCAATAATAATGGCGTAATATTATATAGTACGTAGAGAACAGCAGCAGCAAGTTATCCCTGTTTAGGCGATACGTTACGTACACCTTAGTACGTACATTACGTTCATTATTAGACCAAGCTTTGCCTACATTACCTGCGTGCGCATTCGAACATGTTCATGTGCATGTTTTTGCATTGCCTTTGGAAACCTCGTAAAACCTGATTTTATCATTTTTGGACGCTCTGCTGTGTAAAATAACATGTAAAATAGTTGGCGCAATCAGCTGTTTTGAGTAAAAATTGGCGAGAAAAAGTTCAGAAACAAAAATGTCGCTCGCCGTTGTCGTTCAAGGGTCCCTGGAATCTGCCAAGCTTACCATTGAAAAAGCGATGGGAAAAGCAGACTTGCTAGAACTTAGAGTTGATCTACTGGAGCCAAACGATGTGGTATCACTGAAAAAGCTACAAGTCGCAGCCAGCCATGTGCCAATTTTGCTCACGCTTCGCTCTCAAAGCGAAGGTGGCCATTTCCAAGGATCCACATCTGATTACGAAGATGCCATCTCCAATCTAACCACTGCAATTAAACCTGAGTTCGTAGATGTGGAATGGAAGACTTCACGACCTGAATTCGTCTCTGAATTGTTGTGCAATCCTCGCTCCCCCAAGACCAAAGTCGTTCTGTCCTACCACAATTTCGTTGAAACACCGCTAAACCTGGAGAGAATCCTGGAGCAAATGGCAGCCCTCCAATCTGTCAGTCCACAACTCGACACCACTATTTACAAGCTGGCTTGCTATGCAACTTCAACTTGCGATGCCTTGAGAATGATGGGTTTTGTATCAGAGGCCAGAAGACAAGGATTTACCATCGCAGGTATGTGCATGGGCCCGTATGGATCATTGACCCGCATTCTTGGTCCCATATTCGGTTCCAAGTTTACCTATGCACCACTGCATTTGGAGAATTCCACAGCACCTGGCCAGCTGACGGTAGACACATTACTGACCAAATTCAGATTTAAGCATCTCCATCTCGACACCACTGAAGTTTATGCCTTGTTGGGTGATCCAGTTGACAAAAGCTGTGGTTATTTGTGCCACAATGCAGTCTTTGAAGCCCAAAAGCTCGACGCCATCTATGTGAACATTCAACTGAAAGCCAGCGAATTGCAAGAGTTTTTCCAACTCATGCATAGACTGCCACAGTTTGCCGGCTTCAGTGTCACGATGCCATTGAAGGAGGTGGTCACCAGTCACTTGGAGTCCATTCATGGAGCTGTGGCGCGCAAATGTGGCTCGGTCAACACTTTGAGCAGGTGCAAAGATGGGTGGATCGGCCGAAACACGGATGCGAAAGGCGCGCTGGATGCCATCCGCAAGAAAACTGATGTGACAGGAAAAACCGTGCTTTTGCTTGGAGCTGGAGGAACTGCCAAGGCTGTGGCAATTGAAGCTGAAGAGGTAATTATTTGTAAGCGCAAATTTATCTACCTTGTCAGGTTTTCCACAAAGCGCAGCAAACCAGTGTGCGTGGCTAAACCAGTGAGTATGATGTTTCATCTTTCGAATACCTAGCACGTACCTAGGTAATTGTCTCTTGTGAGTGTATTGTTTAGCGTGGAGCAGGCAGTATTATTATCGCCAACCGTACCGTTTCCAAAGCCATGGAACTGGCGCGCATGCTAGAAAACGGCGCCAGTCTGGACCTGGCCCAACTCACTGCCGACTTCCACTATGACATTCTCATTAACACCACCTCAGTGGGGATGGTGCCGCATGAGGACCAGATGCCCCTGCAGGAACATTGCATTCTGCCCAGCGCTGTGGTTTTCGACGCTGTGTGGAATCCGAAGGAGACGAAATTGCTGCGAACGGCCAAGGCGAAGGGCTGTGCAGTGGTGTACGGATGGGAGATGTTCATCGGGCAAGCACTGGAACAGCAGCGCATTTGGTTTCCAGAGTTGAAGATGAACGAAGCTGCGATGTGGCAGCTGGTAGAAAATATACTCGTGCTTCAGCAGTAGAGAGAAATTTGTACTAGAGGGCTAGAGGGGGCAGGTTTTCCATTCTTATGTAAACTAAAGTGCATGTATTCGTTATACGTAGTAATACATAAAACTGTACAATCCATGCCAGTATGTACACTATGTACAGTGTACACAACTACACAGTCACTCTCATTGTACTACAAAATGCACAAGTTATGGTCGTATGTACGTACTGTACTACGTAGGTTTGCAATACGAAGTACGTACGTACGTGTACTACAGTACTGTACGTCTCACTAGTTATGTACAGTACGTCTCAATATACTTACATACCATTTATTATGGTTATCACAGACACCCTGAATTTATTTCAAAACGAGAGGTGAAGCAACGCAACGTGCTTTTCTTTGGCCAATTATTCATGCTTCCTGGAAGTACAATTTTTTCAAAAACTCTTCCACTCTTCCTGAATGACTTTTCACTCGCATGCAAACCTGCTCCTCTCATGTCTCATTCAAAGCTTGCTCTGGTCTATTTCCATTGCACAATCGGTCCTTCCCTCAAATTCATCCTTTTCTTTTCCTGGAATTGAAGCAACCGCTACCTGTGCGCTTGAATTTGCAGACGCCGCCTGTTCTGCTAACTGCAGCGCTCTGAGTTTGGCGTGACTGATCAATCGAGCTGCGTCCTGTTTTCTCCGCTCCAGACTATTTGCAGCGCTAGCCATTCCACTATTATTTACAGCGCTAGGCTTTCCACCGTCCCGTTCTGCCGTAGTTTCTTTTGTCTTCTTTTGCGCCGCAGAATCACGAGAAAAAGCAGAAGTCGTAGCGGGTCCACGCATTTCCCTGTAGAACCACAGTGCGAAACGACGCATTGCGACGGCCGCGTAGCACTCGAACAGCGCCATTAACAGACTGAGGTAGGCAAGTGCCACCGGGATTTCCGGACGTCGTTTTCCATAGACGCCCGATTCGTCCAGCCTCGACGAAAACACCAGCACCAGTGTGAAGCTGGCGTTTAAGAGCAGCATGGGAATCGCGGCGATTTCCGCGTGAAAATGCAGGGCCACCAGGCGAGGTCGTTTCCTCATTAAAGGGGGGATAAGGCAAAGATTTTGCATAGTTAAGGCGAGGATCAATTTTTCAAATTTCCTTTCGGTGAACCTGTGCAGTTTTACATGCTGAATCGATCCCATCCACCTGTCTCTTTGCGATTGTGCTTCCTCACAGAGAAAACCCACTTGCAAAGCGTGTTTCGCAACGTTTTCGCGCAATTTATTGAGAAACGCCCTTTGCAAGTGGGTTTTCTCTGCGAGGAGGCAAAATTGCAACGAGACAGTGGGTTGGATCGATTCAGCATGAAAAACTGCATAGGTTCACTGAAGGAAAGTTGAAAAATTGATCCTCGCATTCACTATGGGGAAATCATTGCCGCATCCACCCTTTAAGCCTCCGGCGAGAACCACGAGGAACGCGAATGCGATCGCGAGTTGAAGCAGGGTCACCGAGAAAATCACACTTGGCGGAATAAAGGTTGTCGCGGACTCCGCGAAGTTATTGCGCCGTGTCAAGATTTCTTGACGAGAATTTCTAGAAATTGAAGAAGATTGACGACCGTAATTATTATTGCTTCGGTTGGTGTCGTCCAGAAGATACAGGGAGAAATGCGTGAGGTTAAGCAGGAAGCAGACCGTCAGAAAGCACAGTTCCGTCCAGAGAACGGCGTAACCATGACGCAATCGAATTGGTGTGGTCGTCAACGGCAGAAATAGCGTTCGTTTGCAACTAGCTTTTCTAGTGCGGCAAGAATTATCGTTTTGTCGTCGGTTCTGATCAGAAAATGTCGGTTGGTGGTCACTGGTTGAAGCAGGATCAGGACCAGGATCAGTTGCCATATTTTTTATAAAATTAGTTTTTAAATTTCAACAAGAAGAATAGCTTGTACAGTAAATCTTTTAAATTGGCCAACTGCCAGCTTCAATTTCAATATTTTATTGTAAGAACTTATGTACTGTAGTATGGTCAAGGTTTGATGAAAAACTGTCCTTGCATTCACTGATCGCTGTAATAATTTGTTGCAATATAACGGCGCCGATAAACAAGAGAATCAAAACCATCAGAGTTACGCCACATGGGCCTACATACTGTGCATTGCATATGACGTGTTGCGTGAACTTTGATCGCAAACTTTGCGTTGAGTGCAACATGCGGATTGAAATGACTCATGTATAAGCCCATGAGGATTCACAAAAATAAAGAGGGGATTACTTTACGTAGTCATGACTATATCAATTTCAATAGTGGACCGCGCCAAAATGCAGTTTTCTTGCTACTCATCTCTCAGCAGCCGCAGCTTAGAAAAATATTTGTGAGCATGTTCATCCAAAACTTCAAGGGGTTATACATGAGATGAGTGACAGTATGTACACGAGTCATTACAGTATTTCGTTCCAAACGTGTGGTAGCACTGGTCCTCGAAAGAAGGCCAACGGTTGCGCCGCATGCACTGATTTGTCCTCTACTCTCGCCGTAACTGACTCGATCGCATGTGTACGGTATACGTATGGACATTGAGTCACAGATGTGAGGTCATCGTCGGGTTGTGACAAATTTCCGCACATCAATACCTACCGCTTGGATTAGTTTTCGCAGAATCACGGACATCCACGGACTTCGCGATATGGCGACGAAATGACTAGACTATGTCAGGGCGGAGATTTGTAAACTGTGGCGAACGTGCCACTTTTGGTGCGAGCGACTGGATGCAAGGTTACTCTTACGTGTCAATAAAAGTGTCATCTAATACCCACGTATGTAATGTACGTACCCTAGTTGGGAGTCGCACATGGGCAGAGCGGCGCAAACGCCCCAAATTTGCACTCAGGGAACGTAACGTTGTTCGCTTACTTTATAGCTCATTCACATTGGAACGAAATGCATCGCAGGCGCGTGTTCGCCCGACGCATCCGTGGCTGTGCTGTCCCAATCTCTACGGTACAGTGTCGAGCTGTGGACACGCCGGATCAGCACATTTCTCTCCAATGTGAATGAACCATGAGATGAACAATTATTCATGTACTATAACAACTCGTGAAGTTAACAGTAAAGTGGCAGTACTGCTGGCTGAATCAACCGTCTGTGTGTGGGCGGTTTATAACACTTGAGTTAAAGTTAAACTCGGGCCATTGCACGTCACAGAATAATCAGGTACATGTCAGCGCATTCTCCCTCATACTCGACCGCCCACAGGTGAGCAATTGACACAATGCCTGATATTTTCTCACTCCGTTGATGGCACGGCATTAGATCATTCGATCACTTTTCTGATCGATGAACAAAGGAGAAGGCGATTTTTTATTTCGGCTGGCATTTGTTCATATATAAGAACGTGTAAATATCAAGGGTGGTAATATTCTTTGGTCAATCAATATTAGCCTGTCTACCTTGTCATCTTGCCTTGGCTAGTAGGTAATGTCGAGTAAAAGCCACAAAGAAATCCACATATTATTACGACGTAGGCTACAGTTTTATCTAACGATAAATGAACAGGAGATCAAAGGTTCCAGAGACAGCGATACTAACTTGGCTAAAATACACGAATGCCAAATAATCATGTAGAGCAGGAAGATAACAATGATCAGTCTGACACCCCTGCGTACCGTATCGTGTTGATAATGATTATGATTAATGATTAATTAATGATTAATCATTTATCGTTTTGCCTAAACTTGGATCATTTACAATTATGTACGTGTACCAGGCCTGTACAAGAAATTGCGTGCGTACGTACACTGTCCACGTTGCTTCATCCACATCCCGCCCCGCATACGTCTTTCAATGCCAATCGGGACGTGATGTCGGGAAGGATGGAGGCGCTTTCCTCTCCAAGTTTTTCGATGACCGTCGACGGAACGCATGCACCCATCTCCGATCGGACTGACTCCGACGAAAGCTTCTGTCTCACGCAGCGACACAGCGCGCGCTTCTCTCGACGGTAGGCGCTGCGGCACTCGGTGCTAATAAAGTGCAAACACAGGCCAGATAGAGATCATTACGGCCGTTCACAAAATGAGCAATTGCCTTTTACCAGTTTCCCGCTCACGCTGATTTTAGTGCAATTTCTGATCGATGAGCCGGCGGATATCCGCGTTTTCACTGATCAAAATTGCACTGTAATTCTTGTAAACCAGGACGTGGTCAGACGTCATGGTCTGCTCTCTTAATTCTGGTCTGACCCATTAGCATTGGTACATCAACTTTATCAGGACATGGTCAACTTGCGACCACCCATAAATTTTCAGCGCAACTGCTGGATATACGTACATACCTGAGATCGGTGCGACAAGTCCGCAATTCGCTTTTCAAGTTCGGCAACTGTTCCGCAATTCCTTCTATCAAATCTTGGACACAAAACGTCGCTTCCTCTCTGCCCAACTCATCGACACCTTCGCATAGGAGCTCTAAAAATGTGACCGCTTCTGGAAACCCCATGAGAGCCCTGCTAACAGCGCACACACCGCTAAGCTGCATACAACAGTATACATACGTACGTACATACCCACAGTGGGTATGTATACGTACGTATGTATTTCAGTGCGCTGCATCTAATGTACAGGGTGTATCAGAAGTAACTCTCCGGATGTTTGTGCTTAAAGCTTCACAACGGAGTGCCACATTCAAATGCGGTTTTTTGCGTTGAATAGCCAAGGCTTCAACGTTGATGCAGCCAAAATTTTAGCTTCCTAAGTTGTCTTCTCATGGCGCTGTAAGCGGCCAAAGTTGCGGCGCCTTTTTTGGCGCAAAACGGAGGCAGGGCACTGAGGCGGGGCAACGAATTTGCCATTTTCGCTTTTTCTCGCACTTTCAAGTCTGTTCACCATTCCACGCTAATTTTTATGCATTTTTGAGCAACCTTGCCGAAGTTAGACGTCAATTTGATTACCATGGCTTCAGCGTCCCAAGGAAAAGCTTGGATGACCGAATTTTGGCTGTAACACTGTTTGCCAAGTTTGAATCTGCAAGAAATAGGCACGGAGGTGGAAAACTCTGCCGAAACTTGTGCTCCAGATAAAATCTGGGGAGAGAAAAACTGCGGAAGGAAAACTGAGGCGAGAACTGGTTAGGTAAATTGGGTAGAGAAAAACTGGAGCCGATCTGTACCTGGCCGCCTGCAAAAATGTGTGAAAATTGACGCTTTGCAAATCGAGCTGTTTGAGCCGTTTCCTGTTGGCCTAGAAAGCTGAAATTTTGGCTGCATCAACGTTGAAGCCTTGGCTATTCAACGCAAAAAACCGCATTTGAATGTGGCACTCCGTTGTGAAGGTATAAGCACAAACATCCGGAGAGTTACTTCTGATACACCCTGTATACAATACAGAATACACACCTACTGTACCTACTGTATATCTTACCGTACTTATACCCGATGGCAGTTGCGGGACTGGTCACTACATAATAGTAGGCGTGCCACTTTTTGGTGCCTAGCGTGACTCGAACCTTCGTCCATCAATGACGGCGCGCACAAGCCGCCGAGCCACCAGACCTCATTTTGCATTCCTGCTTTGTGTGTGTGTACTTTCACCAAAGTACCGTAAATGTATATTGTACTGTACATATCGGTAAGGCACATTACCCATGGGCAAGTGATTTATTTGTCCTGTGACCAGCTTCTGCGTCAAACGTTGGCTGATAGCCCGCGGGAAGCGAAGCTGCGTGGCTCCTTCGGATTGGCAGGCAGTCACGTGATCTGTCGTGACGGTAAGCAGGCACTCCGAACCCATGCACTCGCTCAGGGGAAGGCAACCCTGGTCTGTGTAGCACGCGTCCACTTGTGCGGTAAGGTTGCAGAAGACCGTTTGATAGGCTGCAGATTCACAGTCAACGAAAGCTTGCAGCTCATCAGGGGTGCAGCCTGTGTCTTGTGCGTTTATTGGCTGCAAAATATGTACCAACACAACAG
>JASAMW010003744.1:0-21987 GCA_030247985.1 Epsilonema sp. ZAB3_2
TTCCTTCCCCCGGCCGAAAACTGTGACGTCACAAAGAGGGTCAGAAAAGCGAAGGAGTTGGGCCGATGGCAAGCAGGCGTAAAAGAGGGAGAGAGAGATCGTCTTGGGTTCCCTTTTGCCAAGTTTTCGCTGGTCCCTCTTTTCCTCCCCTATTTTCCTCCTAAAAGCCGAGCAGCCAGCGGAGTTTCTTCGACCCCTGCCGGACGTCTTTTCTGCTGTCTTCTCTCACCTAACCTCTTAGCGCGTGCATACTGCATAGTAAGGGTAGTAAGTAGGTACATAGGTAGACATACACATACGTCATACACAGTACGTACGCAATATAACGGGCCAACCAAAATGTGTGTACGTACATACATTATTGTGAGATCCATTTCTCACCACCACAGAACAGAATCCGCTCTGCTGGTACGCAGCTCGTAGTTTCTACGCCCTCGTGTTATTGTAATATTGTTTTTGCTTTGACCATCATGTCTGAAACTCCCATCGACTTCGGTTAAGGCGGAAATGTATCGCGGGAAAAAGTACCGTGTCTGCATCCAGTTTAGTGGCAGTGGTGAGAAGATATTAGCGGCATTTTGCGAATGTAAGGCCGGTGGCGGCGGAACTTTGGCCACGACTACTTGCAAGCATTTTGTTGCGGCAGCGTACGACTTGGACTATTTTCTCCGAAGGAGGAAACAAGTGGAAGGCGGCCAGAAGCAAGAGTACAAAACTGCCGCTGATGCAGGCAGAAGACGTCTTTTTCTTCAACGCGGAAAGGGGAAAGATGAAGAGGCCGCACACATTGCTCGGAACCGCCTATGACCCTCGGCTCGCGCACGGTCGACTGACACAGGATGAACACCTGACAGCAACGACGGAACTACTGAAGAAGCAACTGCCTGACTCTGCGTGGCTTCACGTCCTTCAGCCCACGCCTCTAAACGCTCGCTGTGGAGATGCAGAAAAGCTGCGGGAAGCTGCTGAGAAAAAGCTGCCCACTGCCACGGTTGCAGCTGCTGCTTCGTCGTGCACAGGAGTGTGCCGGCTTTTTTTTACGCCAGGCGACTGTGACACCGACCAGCTGAACTTCGACGAGCTGGACAGAGCTGAAAATATCTGCTATCTGCTGCTATCTCCTATCTGCTCGCGCCTAAATAGGACGAAACCCGACAACCTGATTAGGCGGATGCTTTACAAAAAGGACATCAGTCATCTGCACGCAGTCCGCCACGGCATCGAAAATGAAGCAGCGACAAGACAAGAGTACGTCCGGCGCGCATGTTGAAGAGTGCGGTATCTTTGTCTGCCCGGAGGAGAACTTTGGTTTCATCGCGTGCTCACCGGATGGCGTGGCAACATTCCAGGATGGCAGAGCCACCCGCATCATCGAAATCAAGAACTTTAGCGACCACCCAAAGCATCCGACTGGCTGTGAAACGCTGCGAGAGATTGCGAAAGCGCGCGGATGCAACTTTTGCTGCAAGTATGACGAGAAAACGGATCAGTTCCATCTCAAGGAGACTGACAAGTATTGGTACCAGGTTCAGGGTGGAATGGCGTGCGCTCGAGTAAGCTACTGCGACTTTGTCATGAAATACAAGAGTGATTTGAAAGTACTGACTGTACTGTTCTGTCCATCAGCTTGGGAAAAAACGAAGACGGTGCTGCGCGATTTCTATGTACGATATTTAGTGTGCGAGTATGTGAGCGACAATGTGAAGAACGGTCTGCCATTGTTTTTGGATGAGAGAAGGTATAAATAAAAGCTGATAAAAGTTTGCTAGCGAGAAGTGATAAAAAAACCGACGGAATAAGCGAAAATACATTCATTGCCAACACACAAAGTATGTATGTATGTGCGTACGTAAGGCGCAAGCAGTAGCGAAACATACGGGCTGACCTTAGTAGCTGAGGGAACGCAGCCTCCGTCTCTCTTTCTACCCTCCTTGTGACGTCACGCGGTCGCTCAAACAGCGCCCTATTTTCCGAGTGAAGGGAGGGAGCGAGAATTTTGAAAGGGCACTATTACTCCACTTTCCTCAGAATCCCTCTGAATCCCTCCGAATCCCTCCAAATACATACGAATCATTCCAAAAGCTCTACTTCCCTCTGAATTCCTCAAATCCCTCTGAATCGTTCCGAAAGCTCCACTTTTCTCCGAACCCCTCCGACCAGGAAAAGACGAAAACGAAAACTAAACACCAGGAAGAAGACTACGACGCAAACGAGAGGAGCAAAAGGAGAGAACCGACTGACCAGGATAGATGAAAAAACAAAAACTAAAAAATTGACGATGACTATGACTAGGACTGCTATAACCGGTCATCAGAGATGCATAAACGACGAATGTGTTACCGTATTTTAGCTGCGTGGCGTCACATGCGCGATTGATGGCGCATGTTTCAAGCAATTAAACTTTCCTCTTGTGCGCATTATTTGGCGAAATGACTATTGTAGGGTAAAGCTGATTGCAGATGACGACCAACAGCTCTTGATGGGCTGAACATCTGTCGGTCGGTGCACTGCTTGCGTACCTTTATTTTTCAAAGAAATTATTGCATAGCAATAAAAATGAATCACAATTGTTCAACACAAAACCCTGAGCCTGAGGTTGACATCAATTGAAGAAGCCACATTTTCGAAAATTATTCATTTATTCAGTCTTCCACGAATCGTTCACTCACAAAAGTACCATGTTTCATCATCAGCTGTTCCTTTTGTACCTTTTATTTCGGCCAATTTTGGCCACTAGTACAGAGACTACGAAAGTAACCAACATCAATTTCCTTTATGACAATGCTGATGAAACCAGCTGCCACCCTGGCATGTCGTTACTCTTCATTGGCTTGGAACAAAGTCTTTCGATTGGTGATAGTGCCGATCTAATCGACATTTTCGTTGTTCGTGACATCACAGAATGCAAACTGCAATGCTGCAGTGCAGGTAAATTCAATTATGATAATATGTGTCAATTCAAGCACGGCATACATAATATACAGTATGTAACGCAAGTAGGGCATCGAATATTTTTAAAATTTCAGATAGCTGCAACGCCATCAATTACTTTGAGATTGCAAATGAAGACGGTTCCGAGCAAAAGCTCTGTTATTTGCTCTCTTGCCATAACTCTGCAAGCTGCTTGCAACAGCTGGTCAGAAATGAAAATCCCGCAAGAAAGCACACGTTCACTCTGTGGGAGCACGCAGAAACAGAACCTACCACCAGTCCAACTACTAGCACGAGCGCAACTACAACTTTCTCTTCAGAAAATTACGGTACCATAAAAATTTTTGTGTAAAAATTAAGGCGAATTTGTAAAGAGGGATACATACGGATGTATGAGTGTAAATCAGTTTGTATCTGTGCTATACGGCTGGTGTTATCTTTGCTGTGTCATGTCATGTCTTCGTTCGACCAGTAAACGTTGATTGATTGAAGAAAACTGCCTGTAGTGATTCGTGTATTTCCAAAAATATATAATCCCTGTATAGAGAAGAATGGCCTATGTAGTGAAAAGAATACCAAAAATATAGTATAATCCCTGTATAGAGAAGAATGGCCTACGTAGGTAGTGAAAAGAAACGAAGCAATCACTGACTCGTTTTGGCCCCAAAAAATTGGATCCCAATTTTCTGGATATCCAATTTTCTGGATATTACGAAACCATAAAATTGGATATCCAATTTTATGGAGGATATCCAATTTTCTGGATATGGAATCCCCAGTAAATTGGTTTCATAATATCCAGAAAATTGGATATCCAGGAAATTGGATATCCAGGAAATTGGATAATTGTTTGTTTGTCTGTGTGGATGGCGTGCTTTCGATTATCCACTTTTCTGGATATCCAATTTTCTGGATATTACGAAACCAATTTACTGGGGATTCCATATCCAGAAAATTGGATATCCATAAAATTGGATATCTAACTTTATGGTTTCGTAATATCATGGGCTCTTGGTAATATCAAGAAAATTGGATATCCAGAAAATTGGGATCCAATTTTTTGGGGCCAAAACGAGTCAGTGATTGCTTCGTTTCTTTTCACTACGTAGGCCATTCTTCTCTATACAGGAATTATATATTTTTGGTATTACCAAATACCAACCTCATTGGATAGGGCTGTGTGCGAGTGAGTACATAAATAAATAATTATGCTGGCCTCAAAAGAAGTATAAAATGGCCAAAAAAAGGCGTTTCCCACCCTAAACTGGAAACTATCGTGAGGTGAGGTGACCGCCTCTGAATTACTGACTAATTCTTTGGAAATGGGGTAGTTATACACGAATCATTACAGTGCTACAACATTTCTCTATTCTCAGATTATGACGTGAAAGAACCAGCAAATGAATTCAATGATGATGACCATAGCCAGTCAAGCAGGGAAGAATCAACAGCAACTATTGGCTATGAACGTTCGTTTTCATCTTCCACTACAGCTGACGAATCTTTGGCACCTTTGAGATCGGCTGTAAGTCCAGATTGGATCGATTTGGCGTTGGAATACCTGAAGCAGACGACCACAGAGCAACCACAAGTGGACAAAGAAGGAAATAATAATGGCAAGGCAACGAAAAAGACAAAGAATCAGCAGGAAGATCGAAGATTGAGCGCATGGTGGGACCAATTTTTCGACCATCTCGAGTTGTCAGAGATGAACGACAACTCATCTGAACACATTGAGCAGTCAGATTATTCCAACAACGAAGGTGAGGCCAGTTTTTTTGTCATTGTGACAAAAACTCAGGATGTAGGTTATGGGGGTAAAGCCGGTCCTAGGAAAATCCGGTCTGCATGCCTATCCCAGCTACCAACAAACCGATCGAGACAAGTACAGTAGGATTTCAATCGGTTCCTTGACCTCCCCTCTTTGAAATTAGCTTTGGTTCATCTCTTGCTGAAATAGCAAAATTACAAAAGCTTAGGTGTCCGTACACCCCATGGCCGGGTTTACCCCTCAGTACCCTACAGTATTACTTCACAAAAGGAAGAAATGCCCCTTTCCATTACATACACACATATACTCAAATTGTGATAAAAAGGCTATATTTTTTAGAGAGCAGTAGAAACACTGTAATAGCTTGGGATGATCCCCGTTTGTCCAGTGAATCATCTGAATCCATGGGTTACACATCCACATCATCATCGGAAGAAAACGAATTTTCTGGTAGTCCAAACCTCCAAACAATTTGTTTGACCAATTTGTTGCAACTGGGCCGATGATCTGCCCTCAGAGTCGAAATAATAGGACAGGAATGTACTTGACACTCGACCACACATGACAGAACAGAAAATAAGAAAGAATGTCAAAAAAGAATGAAACTTGAACACAAAGCGCGCAGACAGGAAATAGATATCATGCAATACCCTTTCATATCCGGAGGATTTGACACAACACGACTCACTGAATTAAAGAGTTTGTTTTAACTCGTCCATGATGGCATCATTTATTTTCAGAGAGTTATCCAGAAGTGAAAAGTGATGATGTTGATGACCTACTCATGTTTCTGGAAAGTTCATCATCAACTCAATCAGAAGAGGAAGAAATGCATCCAGATGTATTTGAGATGCTGTTTGAAAACTCATCATCATCTTCTTCGTCCTCTGAATATGACGTGGATTCCTCTTCCTCTTCAGAAAAGGATTTTCTTGGTTAGAAAACTAATTATTTTCCATAATAGTGCACAACTGACCAATGGCGTTGGATCGTAGAAAGTGCAAATATACTGGCATACTTTTTTAAGAGAGTTACCAAGAGGTGGCAAATGATGATGACGTCATCTTTCTGGAGCATTCAGAATCATCCAGTCAATCAGAGGAAGAAGATGAAATGCATCCAGATGTGTTCGAGATGCTGTTTGAAAGCTCATCTTCGTCAGCCGATGACGAGGAACTAGGCACAAAAAACTCAGGCAAGCCAACTGCACATTTCAGCTCAACGAAGTCCAAAAGTTCAGGGTACTGTCGGCAACCAAAAATGTAGACAAGCAATAGCGGTGTGCGTGCATAGCATACGTATGTTAGATACCAAGCCTCAAATTATACAAAATATAATTATCAAGCCTTGACATTTTCTTCAGAAATGAAGCCTCTACCCTCCATCCAAATGGAAACCCAGCTTGAAACTCCATCTGAGCTCAATCCAGCTGTAGCTCTTGAAGAGGACAGAAGTCAGCTTGAACTGCCACCCCTACAGCTCAAAGCTGAAAACCAGAGTGCACCAAGACATGGACCAGGTGCCTGGCTTGGAGTCATTGCCTTGAGTCTCCTCATTTGTCTTCTGCTAGTCTTTGGCAGCATGTGCGTCGTATCACGTTTGATGACCATACACCAGCGATCGGAACAGCCATACTCCATTTTCATACCACACGACGACATACATAAGTCCAAAATTCTTTCCAATGTGTGACAAGAATAGATAGATATTGATGTTTTGCCTGTCTAGTTGGGTATTTTCTATCAAGCTTTTGGTGTTTTGTTTACAGTTATTTTCTCACAAAATAATCATTCGTTCATAGCCCAATAAAATGATGTACCGTAAACTTGAGTACAGACAAGAGACAAGTACACGACGACAACAAAAAAAGCTTATCGAAAATCGGAACACAGCACACATGCTTCAGAAAATTGTGCCTAAACTGTCAGTCACCACACAAATACGTACTATTTCACAAAGTCAACATCACTCATTGCTTTTCGCTGCTTCCGTGCTTCTAGTGGTGTCTTTCGCTTTCTCACTGCTACTAGTGGTGTCAACTTTCTCTTTTGCAGACGAGTCAGTGCTGGTCGATTCTTGCGTGTCCATTTTCTCTTCGCTTTCTTTCTCCCCTTCTCCCTCCTTCTTTTCCTCTGATTCGGCTTTCTTCTTTTCCTCCTCTCCCTCCTTTGTTTCTTTTTCCTCCGTCTTCTCTTTGTCTCCTTCTGCCTCTTTCTTGTCGCCTCCTTCAGACGCTGATTTCTTCTTATCGTCTGCAAAAAAGATCCCTTTACACTAACCTTAGGCAATGAATGAATACCAGCACGATTGAGTGAACCCAAGCATATCCCACTACTTTCTTCACGAACCTTCTCTCACCCACCAAACCCCCTCGCCCTCATATTCCACTCCCTTATTTATGAACCTACCCTCACCCACTAACACCCCTCATATTCCCCTCCCTTATTTATGAACCCTCCTCGCCCATTCAAAGCCCCTCCCCTCATACCCCACTTCCCTTATTTATGAACCTTCCTTCACCCATTCCAAGCCCCTTTCTATTCTATCGACACTTTTCCCATGACTTAGATTAGCCGCACGAGGGACAATCACGTGATGGGGTCCCGAAGCGAACGAAGACGCGTAACGGATTGCGGTAGCTTACGTACGTAGTAAAAACAAAGACGACGACGCAACGCGCGCTTGTTCGCTTCGGGACCCGATCACGTGACTGTCCCTCGTGCGGCTAATCCAAATCATGGGAAAAGCGTGGATTCCATAAGGGATCATTCACATATTACGTCACCGGCTAATGGTTGCTGACAGGGGGTACCCCCTCCCCCCACACCACTACATCACTTTTCGTCTCAGCCGCCGAGCCCCCCACCCCCATCACCATGACATCACTTTTCGGCAGTCGGAGGGGGGGGGGGGGACCCCTCCCCTAGCGGTGACGTAAAATGTAAATTATCCCTAAGCTAGAGGGTGTCTCACGTAGACCTCCCTAACGATTCAGCCTTATAACTTCCGTATTACTGTGACAAAATTTGAGCCAGATAGGTCAACAAGGGATGAAATTACAGGCTTGGAAATGTTGGACCCTGTTTTTCGAATTTTCCGCTCTGAGCGTGGTTTTGACATGAAAATCTTCTGCTCAGCATGGTCAAGCAGCTCATTCAACACGGAAATTTTGCGGAACAATAATGGCTGAACGCCATCACGGTCCAGAACACAAACGACACAAGAATACAGGCGACTTACGCCCATTACAGCCTTCCAGGAGCTGTCGGGGTCAATACTGGCAGCACTGATTTCAAAATGTAGAAAAACGTGGTCACCAATTTGCAAGCTGGTAATTTTATTCCTAGTTGACCTATCTAGCTCAAATTTTTCCACAATAAATGGTATATTCTTGGGTTTCTGGGGACAAAATTTCAGCTTGATATCTACTGTAGTACGGAAGTTATGAGGCTGGATCGTTAGGGAGGTCTACGTGAGACACCCTGTATTTGCTATTCAACACTCACCAGCAGTATCCGCACCAGTAGCTGCCTCCGTCGCTCCCCCTCCCTCCTTCTTTCCTTCTCCCGCAGGCGCGGGCGTGAATGCGAGGAAGTTGGGTTGGATGCTCGCCAGCTGCTGGCCTAGCGCGGGCGTGACGAAGGGGCCAGGCGGCGGCAGGGGACTGGCGCCCGCCAGCTTCTTCCCCTCCGCGTCCTTGCCGGTCAGGCGATTGAGGATTCTGCAAATACATACAGAAAATACCATGGGGTAAACAAAACTCGGTAAGCATTGACGTATACAGTAGAAATGGGCCGAGACTGGATTGTCGCTGAAAACACTTATGGCATTTCGTTTTCATAGTTTTCCGGTGGTTGTTTTCTATATAAAAATAATAATGGCAAAAATGTGGTATATAGGTGGTTTACTTCTGTCTTCTACATTACATGGCTAAAGTCGCCCTGCAGGAAATTTTTTTTCATGCTAGGCAGCTAAAATCTCAGCGGAAATGCATGAAATTGCTTGTGAAATCACGATTCAATCTAGTCTCAATCCCGCCTAAAATAGGCCCTAAAAGTTGCGAGACCGATCATCTTTCCTTTACCAAACATTTGAAACATTAGCCGAACTGACCTACCCGCATGCAAAAATGCAAACCATTCATGGATTCGCACAGACCGATCAGACTCCCGTTGAATTCACCGGCCTCACTATGCTTCATCACGTACTTACGAGGAATTTCCCGTGAGTTTACTCACCAGCTGTGTAGCGCGCTAGGGCCATACGTACACAATACGTTACATTACCCTACCCCCTAAAAATTGCTTTGCTTGAAATACGCATATCATTGTGATCAACTTACGCTCTTTCTGTCATCCCCAGTCGTTCAGTCACCGGTTTTAAGCGGGCCAGCGTGGCCGGTAATCGCGACACATCCGACTTCATGTCTGATAGCAGCTCCTCCAGCTGGTTCAACACTAAACACAAATAACAATGCATAATGCAATTGCGAGCGAGCCCATACCCATTCGTGTCTTGCAGTACGCAGTACGTAATTTTATGTTTACCTATTTATGTGCTACTTTCTAATCGCGGCAATTAGGCTTTACCTATTTATGTGCTACTTTCTAATCGCGGCAATTAGGCTACTGTGGGGTGGTAAACCCGGCCATCTGAGCTCCCTTGAACTCATTGTTCCAGCAAATAATGAATCAAATAAGTTGCTTGAAAGAGAGTTCAAGGAATCGTTTGATATCATTCTTGTCTCAATCGGTTCATTGGTTGCTGATTTATGCAGCCCTAAAACTTAGGTGGCCGCATTTTCCCATAACCGGATTTACCCCATAGTACCCTACTACCCCCTTGTGACGCGCTGCGTTCCGTATGGCGATAGCCGGGCCCTGAAAACGGGGGGAGGGGGAGGATAGGGCCGAACGGGTATCAAACCCGTTCGCTACCCTCGCTCACAGCTGTGGACTTTAGGCACACCACCAGGTGTCGTCCCAGGGATAGATGGCTAACCTCGCCTTACATACCAAGAACTAGTTTACGCACACCACAGGCCTCGGACGCTACTGCCATACGTACGCAGTGCCATACGCTATTGCCATACGTACGTACGTATATCACCCCAATCCACGAATGTCCCATGATTTAGATTAGCCGCACGAGAGAACGGGCTCCCGAAGCGAACGAAGACGCGTAACAGATTACGGTAAACTCTCGCTTCGCGTTGCGTCGTCGTCTTTGTTTTTACACGTACGTAACCTACCGTAATCCGTAACTTCGTTTCGTTCGCTTCGGGAGCCTATCCCTCGTGCGGCTAATCTAAATCATGGGAAATGCGTGGATGCGCGCCCCACCTTTATGCAGCACTGCGTTCGCCGGCTTATTTCCGGCCAAGCTCTCCCGACTCAGGTGCTGATGACTCTCCGCCAGACACTCCACGTCCGCGAAGCGCTGATTCAGGGCCATGGTGGCACTGCCCGGCTCCGTCTGCAGGTTCAGATAGGCCGCCCGTCGCAGCTGCTCTTCGATCACCAGCGCTTGCTCCAGCAGCTGGAATTAGACAGAAGAGGCGGATGAATGAAACAGCAAGTTCATGAGTTGGTGGATGATGAATGGTACTGTGGGGTAAGAAGAGGGTGAATGAAACAATAGGGTCATGGGTTGAGAGATGAATGGTACTGTGGGGTAAAAAATGGGCTGATTAAACATCACGTTCACGGCTTGACACAGTGTACATACGTACCAAGTACATATTGTGGGGTAAAGAGGTGTATGAATGAAACATCATGCTTACGGGTGGGTTGATGGTACTGTGGGGTAATGTCGGACATTTCGAGCACTACAGCTGGGTAGGAAAGTAATTGCGTACCAACGCGGCCGAGTAGCTTTTCAGGCAACTGTTCCCTTCCCCCTGCCCCATTTACCCCACAGTACCGTGCCTTTAAAGCACCAACGCTTCGTTCCTACCTTGAATCCCTCCCACTGTTCCAATTTACCCCATAGTACCCTACCTTTAAAGGGGAACTCTGCGCGGAAAATTCGGGGTAAGGCCACACACATCATTAGATTGTGCCTGTAACTCAAGAATGACGCAACGTAGAGGGATGGGACTTGGTGCGTTTTGCAGCATTTTTTTATGCTCTATCTAATGATGTGTGTGGCCTTACCTCAAATTTTCCGCGAAAAGTTCCCCTTTAAAGACGTTTCGTTCGTACCTTGAATCTGCGCTGCAGAAATCTGTTCTTGATCTCCAGGTAGTTGCCCTTGCCGGTCTCCGTGAGGAAGGGTTCGTTGATGATGGCGAACCGGGGGTCGTTCTGGATGTCCTGATAGCGGCCGTATCCGTGCACCACGATGCCAGCCAGTAGCCAGTAGTCGTGGCGACGATGCCAGATCTCGTACTCGCGCCCGGGCACCGCCGCGCGCTCCTGTACGTAGCAAAAAAAGAATAATGCACATTGGCAGACATCGGCACGGTATCCGGGGTGGGGTAAATTTTGGGATTCTCCATAGTGTAAGGCTGTGAGCTTTGGGGGTATGTAGTTTTTTTCAATATATGGGAGTGGGGTTGTGAGGGGTGTGGGTGGGGGTGTGCTGTACGTACATAGCCCCAACTGACCCCAGGCCGACGTCTGCACATAGGGCAGAAACATAAATCACGTTTCTGCATACACACCATGTGAACACGTATTGTACGTACCAAAAATCAAATAGTACACATAAAATAAATGGTCAACGAATCGGTGGAAAGAGAACAACACGCATCTACCGCAGCCGATACTCTACCTTGAAACATTAGCTCATTTTCCTGCAGCAGTTTCTGCATACATACCTTGTGAACACGTATTGTACGTAACGTACCTTTAGAATCAAAATACACATAAAATAAATGACCAATTGAATCTATCAAAGCGAACAAAACAACACGCACCGACCGCAGCCGAAACTTATCTCTACCTTGAAACATTAGCTCATTTTTCCGCACCAGTTGCTGCATACACTAATAATAATACCAACACGCATTGTACTAGTACGCTTTGAAACATTAGCTCATTTTCCTGCACCAGCTTGCTCTTCAAGAAAACAACGCAGACTTTGCTCACATTCCTTTATGGTCTGCTTGAAACATTAGCCCATTCTCCCTACACTTGACAAGCAAACACAGCAGCAAGCACCGCGTTCTCAAGAATAAAATAAGAAAAAATACTTATGCAACGGTTGAAACATTAGCGCATATTCAACCCAATACAATACGAATTCAATAATAGAACAACACATAAACCTAAAGGATGCCGATGCCGGTGTTATGATCGTAAAAATATTTATTGTTGCCACTACAATTCCAAATGTACACAATGCAAGACAACAGAACAACAACACGCACCGACCACCGCAGCCGAAACTTATCTCTACTTTGAAACATTAGCTCATTTTCCCGCACAAGTTGCTGCATACACACTATACCAACACGTATTGTACATTGTACGTACCTCATTCAGCCAGAGCGTATGCAACTCCGTGAAGCCTCCGTCAGCAATGTTGAACATGAATTTGGGGCGCGGTGGCCTCTCCTTCTTCTCTTCCTCCTTGCTTTGCTGTTCTCCTGCACCTTTCTCTTCGGCGGTGTCAGGCCGTTGTTTCTCCTCCTTGCTTTGTACCTCCTCGGCTGGCTCCTGTTCACTCTCCTCCTTGTCGGTGTCCTTGGCTTGCGGCTCCGGTTCTGGCGCGGGTTTTTCTTCTTCTTTCCTGCAGAAGAGAAATAATAAATAATATGCTATTTGCTTGCGTAGGTACGGCAGGGTACTGCGGGGTAAACCCGGCAAACCAAAGGTCCTTTGAACTTGCTGTGTCAACAGATGAAACCAGTAGCTCATTTGAAAGAGGATAGTTCAAGCAATCGATTGGTACCTTATTCGTCTCAATTCGTCCATAGGTTGCTGAGATATGCAGCCCTGAAGCTTTGGTGGCCGGATTTTCCACACAGTACCCTTCTAGCAAAAAGCGCCGTGCTTCTGTCCTTGCGGGAAGGCAAAACACGTGTGGCGCGGGATGTGTTAGACTCACACAGGGGAGCTTCATAAAGTACGTCACCCCAGCTCCCCTAAGAAGCGCACGTATGTAGGGTACTGTGGGGTAAACCCGGACACGGGGGTAAACTCGGACACCTTGTATATCTCAGCAACCATAGGACCGATTGAGACAAGTAATCTACCAATCGATTCCTTGAACTCTCCTCTTTCAAATGAGCTACCATGTTCATCATTTGCTGAAGCGGCAAGTTCAGAAAAGCTTAAGTGTCCGGGTTCACCCCGTGTCCGGGCTTACCCCACAGTACCCTACTTTATGAAGCTCCCCTAAGAAGCGCACGTACGTACTTTGGAGTCGTTTTCTTCTCCTCTGCCTCCGCCTTTTCCTCAGACTCCTTCTCCTCTGCCGTCGTCGTTGCTCCTCCAGCTTCCGACGTATCCATCGCTTCCTCGCCTGTTGCTTTCTCCGTCTCTTTCTTCTCAGACTCCGCCGACTCTTTCCTACTGCTCGACGATTCCTGCTTCGACTCCTGACAAAAACGAACAAACAAACGGGGATGCTACGAAGATTTTCAGGTCGACATGTTAACCAGCTCCGTAATGCTCTGGACCGCTCAGCCCGCATGCCGCCTGAAAAGTCGGTCGAATGAACAATGTTCTCCTGATTTCGCCGGGGCTTCCCGTCGATTTCGGTCGGCCCGAGGTCATACCGCGGTCGGCCAACGGGCTGAGCGGTCCAGAGCATTACGAGCTGGTTAACCCTCACCGTAATCACAGATGGCCGCCTGACAGCAACATCCGCTTGTGGCCGCAAGTGGTGTATGCGGCCAGGCGGCCATCTGAGATAAAGGAGGGGGTTCACCCTTAGCCCCCTTTCCACAGCTACGTAGGGTACTATGGGGTAAACCCGGCCACCAAAGTTTCAGGGCAATAGGATATCAATCGATTCCTTGCGCTCTCCTCTTCAAATGAGCCTTGTGGTTCATCATTTGCAGAAACAGCAAGGTGAAAGGCGCTTATATGCGGCCGAGTCTACCCAGTGGCCGGTTTTACCCCACATTACCCTACCAAACCTTAACCCCTACCTTTCGCTCCGACATCGGCGTGGCGGATCGCGAGCTCTGCTTGCTCTCGCCGTTGCGCTCCTTTAAGGCCGCCTCCTTCGCGGCTTTCGCCTCGCGTTCCATCTGCTCTTTCAGTTCCGGTTGGCTCCACATGCCGTTAACCCCTTCGAACTCCTTCGCCTTCTTGCGAATCAGCGACATGATGCCGATCCGCGTTAAGACCAGCTGACGATTCAGACCTTCCCGCGGCACGCCGTCGTTAAACGTTTCCGCATGATCTGTCCCTGAAATAGTGGGGTTAATGGGGGTAATAATTGGGAACACGGTAGTGGGGCAAATTGGGGTAATCTGTACCAGCAAAATTGGGGTAAATGCCGAGATTTTGGGGGTAATAATTGGGGTACATTGGAGAGCAGGTTA
Source organism: Epsilonema sp. ZAB3_2 (assembly GCA_030247985.1). NCBI lineage: Eukaryota > Metazoa > Nematoda > Chromadorea > Desmodorida > Epsilonematidae > Epsilonema > Epsilonema sp. ZAB3_2. Next base: position 14,202 of record JASAMW010003744.1, read on the forward strand.
GTGGGGCAAATGGGGGTAATCTGTACCTGGAAAAGTGGGGTAAATGCGGAGATTTTTTGGAGGTAGTAGTTGGGGTACATGGCAGAGCAGGGTAGTGGGACAAATGGGGGTAATCTGCACCTGCAAAATTGGGGTAAATGCGGAGATTTTTGGGGGTAATAATTGGGGTACATGGGAGGGCAGGCTAGTGGGACAAATTGGGGTTATCGATCCCTGAAAAATTGGGGTAAATAAATACGGACATTTTTGGGGGTAATAATTGGGGTACATGGGAAGGCAGGCTAGTGGGACAAATTGGGGTTGTCGATCCCTTAGATATTGGGGTAAATGGGAACACTTTGGGGTAACAAAAATTGTGGTCAATGAAATTTTGGGGGTAATTGGGGTACATGGGAGAGCAGGTTAGTGGGGCAAAATTGGGGTATCTGTTCCTCGTACGTCGTACCTCCAAAATTATTAGGGCGACTTCTTCATACCTGGTTCACATAGATGCCGCATGAACAGCGAGACGTACGCCTTGAAGACTTTCTCCGACTTCCCCTTCAAATCGCGCACCAGCCACTGTGTCTGATAGGCGTCTTGAGGCGGCATACCCCAACGCATGATGGCGTTGTAGAAAGCGCGACGTTGGCGCGGGTTGAAGCCAAGCACCTATAGAAACCAGGCATCAAATCAATCCACACGTGTAGCTTTAGCATACTTATCTGTTATTGATACCCGGTTCACATAGGACCCAATGAATCGATTTTCATGTTGTTAGCCCAAGTTGGGCTGACATGAATATTCATTGCGTCCTATTTGAACCAGTAACCCAGTTAGCCACACCTATCGCTATGTGAACCAACCACTAAAAGTTAAGCAAGGCTGTCAGATTCGCCTTTTCTTATATCTCGAGGCGACACTTTCCTTCCACAAATGACGTCAGTCAAAAAATCGTAACTGTAGCGACTTGCCTTTGCGCTCTCCGCTAAAAATCTTTCGTAAAGAGCGCCAAAACCAATCGCCTTTCTACTCTCTCTAGTTGACGCGAATATTCAGCGAGAAAGCTACGGCACTGTTGCGCATCTCGCTCGAATGTACGCAAATTCAGCGTCAACATGGGAAAGAAAGAAGTCACGTCGCCTTCAACATCGAGAAATAATCATCATCCAGCCTTGCCGCCAAGTATTATTCATGCAGACAGTCGCTTAGCCGTGGCTATTCGCTACTTGCGCTAAGATTCCTGGTTGGTCTCGAGGTGTCCCCGCGGTATTAAATTTGAGTGCAAGTTCAGATTGGTAACCCCTGTTGCTGTATAGAAAATGGCGGACGTAGTGTAAACAAAAGCTAAGCAATCACTCACTGGCAGGAAATCGCCCCAAGGCAATTTATTGCTTTCCAAACAACCCAATTTATTCGTTTATCTGTGATGCCACACGTTCGCTCAGTTTTGCAGCTACAGCGTCGACCAATGGCTCATTCGAAAGCTTTATTAGCCCAAGGGCGCTAGGAAGGCCTTCGATTTTTGATCTGATTGCGGCGATATCCTGCCAATGCCTGCCTTCTTTCGCTTTACACTACGTACAGTACGTACCCGCCATTTTTCTCTCTACAGGGGTTATGCATTTTTGCTCAGCTGTCTCACCTCGATCTGTCCGTTGACCCTGGCGAGGAGGGGCGGTAGTTTCTCGTCGCGTCCGTCGCGTCGTCGGCGCCGCGGTTCGTCGCCCCGCTCGTCGAAATCGTCGTCCTCCCCGTCTTCCGCCCCCGACGCCGAGTACTCCGAATTGGAGTATTCCTCCTGCAAGTAAATACACCACAAACGCAAATGGGAGGAGTGCACCATTATTCCCTCAGTTACAGGTTCCATCCAACCTTTGTTTCGGTCCATAAACGGTCTGAATTGAATATATTCTCTCCGGTAATCATGTACTGTACAGTACGTACACACTTGTATCTCTACAAACCCTACTGTTTATGGACTGCGTATGTATGGCAATACAGGCGGAGGCCACTACAGTGTATACGTATGGGGATCAGCCGGGCTGAAAGGGGGGAGAGATAAGACCGAGATATAACCGTTACCCAAATAAAACATCGGACAGAGCTGGGACTTAGGCAACGACCAGGTGCCGGCCAGGGACAGATGGATAAATTGCCTTATATGGCTAGACTGTTTGTACACTTACTCGCCTCGCCTTATTGCCATACATACCAGTGGTAAAAATAGTAGGGTTTGTAGAGATACAAGTGTGTACTACTGTAGAGGTACATTATGATATACCGAGAGAAATATAATGTGTCGAAGGAATATCAGACCATTTATGGACAGAAACAAAGGTTGATGGAACGGCTGTAACGACGGAATAATGTCACTCTTCCCATTGCGTTTGTTGTGATTCTTGCAGGAGGAATACTCGAATTCGGAGTACTCGGCGTCGGGGGCGGAAGACGGGGAGGACGACGATTTCGACGAGCGGGGCCGAACCGCGGCCACGAGACGAGCGAACGAGAACTCCGCCCCTCCTCGCCAGGGTAACGGACAGATCGAGGTGAGACAGCTGAGCAAAAATGCATAACCGCGGTAGAGAGAAAAATGGCGGGTACGTACTGTACGTAGTGTAAAGCGAAAGAAGGAGGATTGGCAGGATATCGCCGCAATCAGGATAAAAATCGAAGGCTTCCTAGCGCCCTTGGGCTAATAAAGCTTTCGAATGAGCATTGGTCGACGCTGTAGCTGAAAACTGAGCGAACGTGTGGCATCACAGATAAACGAATAAATTGGGTTGTTTGGAAAGCAATAAATTGCCTTGGGGCGATTTCTGCCAGTGAGTGATTGCTTAGCTTTTGTTTACACTACGTCCGCCATTTTCTATACAGCAACAGGGGTTACCAATCTGAACTTGCCTCAATTTAATACCGCGGGGACACCTGAGACAACCAGGAATCTTAGCGCAAGAGCGAATAGCCACGGCTAAGCGACTGTCTGCATGAATAGTACTTGGCGGCAAGGCTGGATGATGATTATTTTCTCGATGTTGAAGGCGACGTGACTTCTTTCTTTCCCATGTTGACGCTGAATTTGCGTACATTCGAGCAAGATGCGCAACAGTGCCGTAGCTTTCTCGCTGAATATTCGCGTCAACTAGAGAGAGTAGAAAGGCGATTGGTTTTGGCGCTCTTTACGAAAGATTTTTAGCGGAGAGCGCAAAGGCAAATCGCTACAGTTATGTTTTATGACTGACGTCATTTGTGGAAGGAAAGTGTCGCCTCGAGATATAAGAGAAGGCGAATCTGACAGCCTTGCTTAACTTTTATAGTTGGTTCACATAGGTGTGGCTAGAGCTGGGTTCTTGTTCTAATAGGACTCAATGACAGATATTCATGTTAGCCCAACTTGGGCTAAAACATGTAAATCGATTCATTGGCTCCTATGTGAACCGGGTATCAATAAGAGATAATTATGCTAAACTACACTGTGTTGATTTGATGCCTGTGTTTCTATAGGGTGCTTGGCTTCAACCCCCGCCAACGTCGCCCTTTCTACAACGCCATCATGCGTTGGGGCATGCCGCCTCAAGACGCCTATCAGACACAGTGGCTGGTGCGCGATTTGAAGGGGAAGTCGGAGAAAGTCTTCAAGGCGTACGTCTCGCTGTTCATGCGGCATCTATGTGAACCAGGTATGTATGAAAGAAGTCGCTCCAATAATTTTGGAGGGTCACGACGTAGCGAGAAACAGATACCCCAATTTCCCCCACCTGCCCCCCCTATTCTCCTCCCCCATGTACCCCAATTACCCCAAAATTTCATTGACCCCAATTTTTGTTACCCCAATCTCCCATTTACCCCCAATATCTAAGGGACGACCAACCCCAATTTGTCCCACTAGCCTGCCTTCCCATGTACCCCAATTATTACCCCCCAAAAATGTCTCGTATTTATTTACCCCAATTTTTCAGGGATCGATAACCCCAATTTGTCCCACTAGCCTGCCCCTCCCATGTACCCCAATTATTACCCCCAAAAATCTCCGCATTTACCCCAATTTTGCAGGTGCAGATTACCCCCCCTTTGTCCCACTACCTGCCCCTGCTCTGCCATGTACCCCAACTCCTACCTCGCAAAAAAATCTCCGTCATTTACCCCACTTTTCCAGGTACAGATTACCCCCATTTGCCCCACTAACCTGCTCTCCAATGTACCCCAATTATTACCCCCAAAATCTCGGCATTTACCCCAATTTTCCTGGTACAGATTACCCCAATTTGCCCCACTACCGTGTTCCTAATTATTACCCCCCATTTACCCCACTTTTTCAGGGACAGATCATGCGGAAACGTTTAACGACGGCGTGCCGCGGGAAGGTCTGAATCGTCAGCTGGTCTTAACGCGGATCGGCATCATGTCGCTGATTCGCAAGAAGGCGAAGGAGTTCGAAGGGGTTAACGGCATGTGGAGCCAACCGGAACTGAAAGAAGAGATGGAACGCGAGGCGAAAGCCGCGAAGGAGGCGGCCTTAAAGGAGCGCAACGGCGAGAGCAAGCAGAGCTCGCGATCCGCCACGCCGATGTCGGAGCGAAAGGTGGGGGTTAAGGTTGAGGGTAATGTGGGGTAAAACCGGCCACTGGGTACTCCGCATATAAGCGCCTTTCACCTTGCTGTTTCTGCAAATGATGAACCACAAGGCTCATTTGAAGAGGAGAGCGCAAGGAATCGATTGATATCCTATTGCCCTGAAACTTTGGTGGCCGGGTTTACCCCATAGTACCCTACGTAGCTGTCGAAAAGGGGGCTAAGGGTGAACCCTCTCCTTTTATCTCAGATGGCCGCCTGGCCGCATACACCACTTGGGCCACAGCGGATGTTGCTGTCAGGCGGCCATTTGTTGATCACGGTGAGGGTTAACCAGCTCGTAATGCTCTGGACCGCTCAGCCCGTTGGCCGACCGCGGTATGACCTCGGGCCGACCGAAAGTGGACGGGAAGCCCCGGCGAAATCAGGAGAACATTGTTCATTCGACCGACTTTTCAGGCGGCATGCGGGCTGAGCGGTCCAGAGCATTACGGAGCTGGTTAACATATCGACCTGAAAATCTTCGTAGCATCCCCGTTTGTTTGTTCGTTTTTGTCAGGAGTCGAAGCAGGAATCGTCGAGCAGTAGGAAAGAGTCGGCGGAGTCTGAGAAGATAGAGACGGAGCAAGCAACAGGCGAGGAAGGGATGGATTCGTCGGAAGCTGGAGGAGCAACGACGACGGCAGAGGAGAAGGAGTCTGAGGAAAAGGCGGAGGGATAGGAAGAAGAAAACGACTCCAAAGTACGTACGTGCGTCTTCTAGGGGAGCTTCATAAGTAGGGTACTGTGGGGTAAGCCCGGACACCAAAGTTTCAGGGCAATAGGATATCAATCGATTCCTTGCGCTCTCCTCTTCAAATGAGCCTTGTGGTTCATCATTTGCAGAAACAGCAAGGTGAAAGGCGCTTATATGCGGCCGAGTCTACCCAGCTGGCCGGTTTTACCCAACATTACCCTACCAAACCTTAACCCCTACCTTTCGCTCCGAATCGGCGTGGCGGATCGCGAGCTCTGCTTGCTCTCGCCGTTGCGCTCCTTTAAGGCCGCCTCCTTCGCGGCTTTCGCCTCGCGTTCCATCTGCTCTTTCAGTTCCGGTTGGCTCCACATGCCGTTAACCCCTTCGAACTCCTTCGCCTTCTTGCGAATCAGCGACATGATGCCGATCCGCGTTAGACCAGCTGACGATTCAGACCTTCCCGCGGCACGCCGTGGTTAAACGTTTCCGCATGATCTGTCCCTGAAATAGTGGGGCTAATGGGGGTAATAATTGGGAACACGGTAGTGGGGCAAATTGGGGTAATCTGTACCAGCAAAAATGGGGTAAATGCCGAGATTTTGGGGGTAATAATTGGGGGTACACTGGAGAGCAGGTTAGTGGGGCAAGTGGGGAGATCGTACCTGGAAAAGTGGGGTAAGTGCGGAGACTTTTTGGAGGGTAGTAGTTGGGGTACATGGCAGAGCAGGGTAGTGGGGACAAATGGGGGTAATCTGCACCTGCAAAATTGGGGTAAATGCGGAGATTTTTGGGGGTAAAAATGGGGTACATGGGAGGGCAGGCTAGTGGGACAAATTGGGGTTATCGATCCCTGAAAATTCGGGTAAATAAATACGGACATTTTTTGGGGGTAATAATTGGGTACATGGGAAGGCAGGCTAGTGGGACAATTGGGGTTGTCGATCCCTTAGATATTGGGGTAAATGGGAACACTTTGGGGTAACAAAAATTGTGGTCAATGAAATTTTGGGGGTAATTGGGGTACATGGGAGAGCAGGTTAGTGGGGCAAATTGGGGTATCTGTTCCTCGTACGTCGTACCTCCAAAATTATTAGGGGCGACTTCTTCATACCTGGTTCACATAGATGCCGCATGAACAGCGAGACGTACGCCTTGAAGACTTTCTCCGACTTCCCCTTCAAATCGCGCACCAGCCACTGTGTCTGATAGGCGTCTTGAGGCGGCATACCCCAACGCATGATGGCGTTGTAGAAAGCGCGACGTTGCGGCGCGGGCTTCTTAAGCCAAGCACCTATAGAAACCAGGCATCAAATCAATCCACACGTGTAGCTTTAGCATACTTATCTGTTATTGATACCCGGTTCACCATAGGACCCAATGAATCGTTTTTCATGTTGTTAGCCCAAGTTGGGCTGACATGAATATTCATTGCGTCCTATTTGAACCAGAACCCAGTTAGCCACACCTATCGCTATGTGAACCAACCACTAAAAGTTAAGCAAGGCTGTCAGATTCGCCTTTTCTTATATCTCGAGGCGACACTTTCCTTCCACAAATGACGTCAGTCAAAAAATCGTAACTGTAGCGATTTGCCTTTGCGCTCTCCGCTAAAAATCTTTCGTAAAGAGCGCCAAAACCAATCGCCTTTCTACTTTCTCTAGTTGACGCGAATATTCAGCGAGAAAGCTACGGCACTGTTGCGCATCTCCGCTCGAATGTACGCAAATTCAGCGTCAACATGGGAAAGAAAGAAGTCACGTCGCCTTCAACATCGAGAAATAATCATCATCCAGCCTTGCCGCCAAGTATTATTCATGCAGACAGTCGCTTAGCCGTGGCTATTCGCTACTTGCGCTAAGATTCCTGGTTGGTCTCGAGGTGTCCCCGCGGTATTAAATTTGAGTGCAAGTTCAGATTGGTAACCCCTGTTGCTGTATAGAAAATGGCGGACGTAGTGTAAACAAAAGCTAAGCAATGACTTACTGGCAGGAAATCGCCCCAAGGCAATTTATTGCTTTCCAAACAACCCAATTTATTCGTTTATCTGTGATGCCACACGTTCGCTCAGTTTTGCAGCTACAACGTCGACCAATGGCTCATTCGAAAGCTTTATTAGCCCAAGGGCGCTAGGAAGGCCTTCGATTTTTGATCTGATTGCGGCGATATCCTGCCAATGCCTGCCTTCTTTCTCTTTACACTACGTACAGTACGTACCCGCCATTTTCTCTACAGGGGTTATGCATTTTTGCTCAGCTGTCTCACCTCGATCTGTCCGTTGACCCTGGCCAGGAGGGGCGGTAGTTTCTCGTTGCGTTGGTCGCGTCGTTGGCGCCGCGGTTCGTCGCCCCGCTCGTCGAAATCGTCGTCCTCCCCGTCTTCCGCCCCCGACGCCGAATACTCCCGAATTGGAGTATTCCTCCTGCAAGAAATACACCACAAACGCAAATGGGAGGAGTGCACCATTATTCCCTCAGTTACAGGTTCCATCCAACCTTT